>PVIH01004586.1:0-137425 GCA_004025045.1 Sigmodon hispidus
CCCCCACCCCTCACCCACAAAATAAATGTTAAAAAAAATTAAACACAAAATTCACAAAGCAATTACTACAAGAAAGGACCTACTGAGCACACTATGAAATCATGAAAAAGAAAATAGCAATGATCCCAGGAAGCTCTGTGCAGTTGGCAGGATAAATGTTAACAAAGGGCACTGCATGGCTTTGCCACATTTTGGCTCATTCTCAAAAGAACTTGAAATGACATTAGGGAAGGGAGACAACTTAGGAGAGCAGTAACATCACGCAGCCCGGGTGCTTCCAAGCTGGTTTTAAGCAAGAGGATCCTTTCTTCAGACCCTGTTCACCAAAAAGCTAAAAACAGGGAAGATGACCCAGAGATCTGTAGTATGAGGGTACAGGGAAGATTCAGGTACTCTGCAGCCAGGGCAAAAGCCAAGCCTCTAGTCAGCTTCCTATGGGGCTGATGGTGACTGCTTGGAACAGACAAACAGAATAAAACTATTCTTGAGACACTACTGATTCCCAAACAGCCCCCCTAGGATTTAATTTCCTGTAAGCACACAGGTCAACCTTGCTGAAAATAGACCCAAGGCTTAATGTTGCAGAACATGCAGACCCACAAAACTTACATGAAACTGGCATAAGGTATGCCATCTAGGAAAGCTACACAAGTCAGTGTGCAGAACTATCCTCCTGTGTATGAGGGCTTTGTTCCTCTAAGCCTCTGGCAGAGGCAAATAGCTTCTGTAATGTTCTTTCCCTTCTCATAGAGCAAAGCAGAACCAGCTGCTTCAATGCAAACAGACCAAACCTTTAGTGAACAACACTATGCTGACTGGAACTTGTAAGCAGGAACATCATATACTTGAGATACACAGACCAGGAAAACAGAAGACATTCCTTACAAACTCAAAGGGTCCACTCTTGGGGAAATCTTGCAGAGTCCCAGAGTCTGGAGCACACTGGGACTTCCCTCCCTGATGAAACCAATGCTGCTCTTATAGTACCCACTGGAAGTTAACATCTAATCTCAGATCCTGAACTCTTCAGGGGCACCCTCCTGCCTGCTTAGTACTCTCTAGGTTTTGCTGCAGGATAAGACCTAAAAGAACATACAACTCAGCAGCAGGTCTAGGTTCTTCTGACCCCACAGATCCAACACCACAAGAACCAACTGTACCAATCTTCAGGAAGGCTTTCAGTGTGTTCTAGCATAGCCTTACAGAAGAAAGCTGCATTATCCTGCCATATCTGCTGCCCTACTGAGGATGATGGTTCGAGCAGGGAACCAACACTGGCTAAGACCTCAAACAGCTTGCCTCTTCATGAACTGAGCATGACCTAGCCATGTCTCAAGGGGGGGGCAGATGCAGCAGCTTCAGGTTGAAAATAGCACAGAAAAGATGGAATGGAGCAAAGGCAGGTATAACATGGATACCAGTAAGACACAGGCAGAAACTTCCCACAACTAGAGGCTAATGATTTGCCTGCTACCCTAGGAACACATTCATGACTCTAGAAAAGCCTTAGGACCACAGGACTAAGAAGGAAAAAGCCTTGAACTAAGATTAAATTCACTTAACTAATAATCAGAAAATATACACACATTCATGCAAGACAGTCCTTCTATTCTTCACTTTAGTCCACACAGTAGCCTGGCCCAAGCTCTTAAAAGCATCAAAAGACCAAAAGACAAAAGGACCTTATAAGCCAAGGCCTCAACCTTCCATGAAGCATCACCACATGCACACACAAACCTACCCAGCAGAACACATAGGTCTCGAAATGTGCAGTACTGTCTGAGCAGACGTTATAGGCTTTGTGCCCTACTTTTACTTGTCTAAACCTTACCATCAAGAAACCTAATCCAAAGGCATAATAACTCAATCAAGTTCTGAAACCAACCCTGACTCACATGGGACAATCAAGTTATCACTATACCCTGGGGAGACCATTTTATAGGTCTGAAGATCTTGAATCTTAATTTAGTGTTTCTATTTGCAAGCAGAAAGTTAATAGGAGAGCCTGGCATATCTGTATGCAGAATCCAGAAGGCAAAAATTAAAAGATCACACATTTGGAGATAGATTGGGCTACATATAAGATCCTGTCTTAAAACAGAAAAAGTTAATGAGACTAGTCAAAAGAAGCAAAATCACTAGCTACAGATCTAGTCCTTAAAGGGTCTAAGTCACTGGATCACTCACCCTGGGCTTGAGCAGTTGGTGGAACCTCTGGCAGTGGGACCAAGATTTATCCCTAGAGTATAAACTAGCTTTTTGGAACCCATTCCCTATAGAAGGGAACCTTGCTCAGCTTTGATACAGAGAGGAGAGGATTGGTTCTGCCTCAACCTGATATCCCAGACTTTGCTGACTCTCCATGGCAGGC
Source organism: Sigmodon hispidus (assembly GCA_004025045.1). NCBI lineage: Eukaryota > Metazoa > Chordata > Mammalia > Rodentia > Cricetidae > Sigmodon > Sigmodon hispidus. The sequence goes on from PVIH01004586.1 coordinate 2,372, forward strand.
CTTACCCTCTTTTAGGAGTGGATGGTGGGGTACGGTGGGGTTAGGGTTAGGGAAGCTGGGGAGTGGGGTTAAGTGGGAAGAGGGGAGGAAAGGGGAACTGTGGTTGGTATGTTAAGAAAAAAAAACTTTTAAATAAAAAAAATAAAAAAAAGTCAAAAAAAGACTAATTGACAAAAAAAAGTATTAGCAGCCTTCTCCCTAAGTTTCCACTACCATAATGTTATACCTCTTAAAACCATGAGCAGTTTATTTGCGTAAGGTGTTTTTTTCATGGCAATGAATAAGTAACTGTAATTATTTGAATGAGAAATATCCCTCATTGATACATTTGATACTTGGTCATTAGCTGGCCACACTGTTTGGGAGGTTATGGGACCTTTAAGAGGTAGGGTTTTGGTGAAGAAGTACATCAGCAGGAATGTCTGAAAGTCTGCAGCTTTGCCTCACTTCCTTATCTCCCCCTGCTTTCTATATGGAGATGAGAAATGTTATCAGCCAAATTCACATTCCTGATGTCATGCCATGTATCTACCCCACAGTGGACTGTATCCTTCTGGAACAACCAGGCAAAATAAATAAATAAATAAATTAATTAATTAATTAATTAATTAATTAATTAATTAATTAAAATAAAGGCTTACCCTGGATACCTGCACAACAAAGGGAAAAGAAATCCTATTCCCAGTATGGGACATAGCTAGCATTTCTCTCTGTGTACACATGGTAGTAGTGGTAGCAATGGAAAATATGTGTTTCTGTACTATTTCTTCCTGTACCTTTGTTCACTTCAAAATTCCATTTCCAGAACACAGGCTATCTGAGTGGGACTATACTTACAAAGTCACCAACTTCACACACAAAAAAGAAAGGTTGGATCATGCTGGGCAATGGTGGCACAGACCTTTAATCCCAACATTTGTAAGGTAGAGGCAGGTGAGTCTCTGAGTTGAGGCCAGCCTGGTCTACAGAGTGAGTTCCAAACAGCCAAGGCTACACAGACCATGTCTAGAAAAAAAAGGGTGTGTGTGTGTGTGTGTGTGTGTGTGTGTGTGTGTGTGTGTGTGTGTGTGCAGGGGTGTACAGAGCCTTTTAATCAGTACTAATGGCAACCAACAGGTGCTAAATCCAACTCACAGCACAGACAGTCCAAGGAGCCAAACACAGGCCTAAAAATGCTGAGCACTAATAGATTTTAAAGGAAGACAAGTCCATCCAGCAGATGGACTTTCCTGTGGCCATGGGTTCCTGAAGAAAAGGAACTGGTACGCTAAGAACTGTATTGGCCCTGTATTCCCAGACATGTTAGTTATGACCAATGGAGACTGCTATTCTTTAAAGACTAGAGCATTTAGTTCCAATGTAAAAAACAACAACAAAAAAAAAAAAAAAAAAAAAAAAAAAAAAAAAAAAAAAAAAAAAAAAAAAAAAAAAAAAAAAAAAAAAAAAAAAAAAAAAAAAAAAAAAAAACAACTCCATTTTAAAATGTCCATGCTGGGCTGGAGAGATGGCTCAGCGGTTAAGAGCACTGTCTGCTCTTCCAGAGGACACGAGTTCGATTCCCAGCACCCACATGGCAGCTAACAACTGTCTGTAGATCCAGTTCCAGGCAAACACCAAGGCAAATAAATAAATAAATAAATAAATAAATAAATAAATAAATAAATAAATAAAAAATAAAAAAATAAAATGTCCATGCTAACAGTAGAGTGACACAGTACTCTAAGTACATAGTCAAATTATTGTAAAGAGAGCTGAAAGCAAACAGCCTGTGATGGTCTGAGCTCTCCAAGTTGTTCTAGTCACTGGAGACACCACCTAACCTGTAGGTTACAGACAAATCCCCCTCCTCTGGTCCTGAGATCCCTTTTCTCTTTTACAGATGAAGACACTGAAGGTGTCAGAGGTCAAGCACACTCCCTAACTTACTCTATTTCCTCTGGTTTCAGAACAGCACTAAAATTTCATTTAAACAAGAAAGAGGATTCAGTTCTGCCCAAATATGACACACAACTTGTAGAAATATACCCTGCCAATCCCCCCAATAACCAGCAGGACACCTAAGGCACTGGAGGAAGTAACTGTATCTCCATCTTAAAGCTAGGATCTTCCAGCAATTCCTGCCTAGTGCAGTGCCTGTCAGCACCACAGGCTCTGCCCCAGATACCTACACAAAAAAGAGTTTCTAGAAACTCTCTAAGGGAAGGACAGGTCAAACCCTGAATCAGGAAGCAATAGCAAAGGTTAGTCCCTTCACCTTAGCATTATTTCTGCTGGAAAACAAAACAGGAGGTCTCTCCCTGACAGTCCTGAAGAGCCTTGGAAATAATACCTTGCACACAGCCAGGCTACCACCATGAACACACTCCCAACTCCCCAGAACCCAAGCCAACTGGAAATGAACCCCAGACAAGGTGGTGGTGAAAAGGGAGTGGCCACAGAAACATTTAAGAACATTTAACAACAACAACAAAAAAAAACATTTAACAAACTGTGGCAGGGGAAGGGGAATTCAGCAGAGCTAAATAAGTAATGCCAATTAGTCAAAGCTCAATGTGCCTTTCATTAAAGAACTATTTTCTGGGTTAAAAGAAGTAAAGTACTGATTCCTATTATACAAATCAAGACAGGTGCTAACTTTCTTTCTGCTCCTGTTTGCATTATGAGAGACTGGTTCTGAACATTCAATGGGTAGTTGACCTACATGCAGAAAACCAGATCCGGCAGAGAAAATACATCAGGCATGCAAGATAACCTGATTAGAGCAACCAGAGAACAGCCACACTGACTAATAACAGACACAGGCAGCAAGCAAGAAAAGAACCTATGTTCAACTCAAGGGCTCACAGCCTTATCATCCATGAGACTTAGCTTATACACTCTACTCAAGCAAAGGTGTTTTCCAAGAGAAAAAAACCATCAGAAAGCAAGAAAAACATTTCCAAGGCACAATGTGAAGGGGTACCTCCCAGGGAGGCTTACCTTTCCGAAGAACACGCTTCTTTGCTCGAATGTCTGTTTCTAGCTCTGCTGCTCTAATGTAAATCCTAACAGACTGTGGGAGATGACGGACAGCTTGTGCCACCACAGCCTTAGCTGTGTCCCCAGGCTGTAACCTGGCTGCTTCTAGCCAGACATCTTCACTCTGTGGAAAGAAAAAAAAATAGCAGTAAAAAAACTTGGAAACCACAAGGGAGAAATGGGTAACTCTGGGCCCCCAGATTCCTAAGAATCATCAACTTGGCGTACACACATATATATGAGAGTTCACCTGATAATGACACAGCTCAGAAATGTGACTACCATGTCGGATTAAAAGACACATATAATCCTTTACAAACAAAAACAAAAATACAATTTACTGTAGACAATGCCTATGGAAAAAGCACAGATCTCATATCTGCCTGGGAAGTTCTGATTTATACCTAAAGTTCTGAGAATTCCATGGAGTATTTCTTTCACTATCAGGAATATCTAGTCCAAACAGAGCATATGACATTCAGTTGGTTTCAAAGCACTTTTAAAAAAAATATTTATTTATTATGTATACAGTGTTCTGCCTGCAGCCAAAAACAGACATCAGATCTCATTATAGAAGCTTGTGAGCCACCATGTGGTTGCTGGGAATTTAACTCAGAACCTCTGAAAGTGTAGCCAGTGCTCTTAATCTCTGAGCCATCTCCCCAGCATCTTCACAGTACTTTGGAGTTATAGACAGTTCTGAGCTATGTAGCTTCTGAAAATCAAACTCAGGTTCTCAAAGAGCAGCCAGTGCTTTCAGTTGCTAAGCAGTCTCACCTGCTTCAGCCTCTAGGTTCCTTTTATTATGTGGCCTGACAAGCTGCTCAGTTCATCACTTTCAGTGAAGCTGACCCTGCCATTATAATGGTGAGTCTTCCTCTGTTCCAAATAAAAGCAATCAAGAAACTACTTTCTCTACTTATAACCTTGCTCTGACTCCATTTCTCCATTATAGGTACCATGCCTGGCAGAACACAGAGGGTTTTCTTGGAGCCAGAAATCACATAGCTGTCAAGAGAAATGTGCTATTGGCTTCACCTTGGGGCACATCTCTGTCCCTTTCATAATGAGGTTCCGAGCCACTTGTAGCTTCCCAGTGACTTCTTCCAAGCGAGCTGATGCAATCCAAGCTGGTGGGTGATGAGGGTTTGTTTCTCGAACAGATTTGAGAAGGAGTCTCGCCTTCTTAATGTCACTGTAAGAATGAGAAGGCAGACAACATCAGGCCACACTACCAGAGATGTGACAAGAGCCAGGAAAAAGGCTCCCCCTTGAGACACAAGGCATAAATTGCTAAGGAAGACATGCTGAAGACACAAAATCCAGAAGAGCTCTGTGGGGCACTAAGCAAACAGAGGCCTGAATGTCCAGATAAGAAACAAGAGACAATTAACAAGCTGCTTTCTCATTAGAAGCACTTAAGATATTATTTGTAAAATATTTAACATAAAAAGTAAATGAATATAAATATATTGGTACATTTCTCAGAAAATCTGTATCATATTTTGACTGTACATTCTTTTTTAAAAACTCCACAACATACTAGGCAATTAGAGTTTGAAGAGAGAAAACTTAGCTCAAGAAATCCCATTTTGCATTCTAGTAGCTATTTTATAAAAAGGTAAAATAAAGTTTAGTTTCTCCTTTCTGGTGGGGGGGTAGAGGGATGCTGCCCAGGTCTGGGAGAAGAATAGTCATGCCTGATCAGTCCTGGGAAAAGAACATGTCCTAAAAGAATAGACCTAGCAGGGGGCCTACCCAGTCTGAGAGAAGAATAGCTTCCTACCTGCCCAGCTCTGCGAGATTAGCCAAGACATCTGCCCAGTTCTGGGAGAGGAATACATTCTCGCTTGCTCAGTTCTGGGAAAAACCAGCCACCTCAGGTAGGGCCCAGATGGGGTCCATCCAGGTGGGGTGCAAAGATACTCTGGGGCAGAATGACCCTAAGCACGAGCCAATCAGTATCACATCAGCACCTTGTCTCCAAGCAACCAACTTTGTTGTAACTTTTGCCTATAAAAGACCCCTTGTAATCAAAGACACGAGCTACTTCTTGCTCTGTTGTCACAGAGCCATGAAGTATGCTCCCTGCCTGGCTTGTATTGCGCTGCCAATAAACTTTGCTGTTGTATTCTGGACATCCCTGTCCCTGGTGGTCTCTCTGGGGCTTTGGGCATAACAGAGTTCCCATTTGCAACTACCAATTCTGCGACATACTCACTTTATGTCCCCTCCATGGGTTGGAATCATAGAATTTAGATCTGTCAGATAGCCTTTGGGGTCTACAACAGTTTGTCCACTCACTGAGTCAGATACCTGTGAGATAGTAAAGATGAGAATCAGCTAGACACGACCAGTGATGTCTAAAACAGAGTTAATTACCATGAACCCTGGAGACCCTCCCAACAAACCTGCCCCAGATAGTCAGAAGAAAAACAACTTCATATGGTAACTCAGACAACAGTAGGTGATTAGGAAAATGTCTTCAATGGCGAAAGTGTAGAAATCATCTACAAAGATTAATATCTGGGGGACAGAGAGGGTTGATGGGGAATGGCTCCAATAGGCTTATGTATGAATACTTGGTCTCCAGTTGGCAAAACTATCTGGAAAGAATTAGTGGGCATGTGTGGTGATATGTTATATATTTAATAAAACCAATCTGGAATATCAGAGAAGAGATCTATCCACAGTCAATCCAGGAGGATCAGAGAGTGGTAACTCACATCTTTAATCCCAGGGGGGTGGTGGTGGTGGTGGTGGTGTGTACATGACATCAGGAGTGGTGACCTATGCCTTTAATCCCAGAAGATCTGAGTTTGAGGCCAGCTTGGGTTACAGAGGAAGTTCCAGACTCCCAGGCAGAAGTAGTGGTTCCATGCCTTTAATCCTATGACTCCAGAGACAGAGATCTTTCTGTATTTCCTGAGTTCAAGGCTAACTACCAAATAATAGTAGCTCACACCTTAATCTTAACCTGGATGTAATACGAAGAAGGTATTTAAAGCAGGCTAAGGCAGGTGTAGGAAGACAGATTAAGCAGTAGAAGCGAGGCTGAGGTGTGGTGGAATGTTCTCTGTACGATATAAATAAATAACTGTTTGGACCCATGCAGGACACCATAAAAATAAATAAAAAATTAGGGACAGCCAAATAAAAAAAAGAGATAGAGTTTACTAGTCGTCATCCATCTCCCCCCAAAAAAAAACATATAAAAATTAAGGTGAGCCACGAGCTACAAGCCACATGGTGAGTAGATTCATAAAAATAAGTTAATTTAAGATAAAAGAGCTAGCTAATAATGTACATAAGATATGGGCCAAACAGTGTTAAAATATATAAGCGTGTGATTCATTTCTTTTGGGGGACAAAAGCTGTGGGCGCACAAACCAGGCTCCAAACCGCTGACACCACACGTGCGCCAGGCACAAACCTCCAGCCCCAAACAGGCCGGAAAAAAAACATACTACATCAGATGGCGCCCAACGTGGGGCACGAACACCCACATAAAGCCTAAAAATGTTTAAAACAGTTTTTTAAATTACATATTTAAATTAATTTATAATACAGAGACAACATAGTATTCAGACAAAAATTTAAAAATGGCGCGTCTGCAACACACAACTTAAACTCATATGTTTTACGACAAGATTGGCACAAGTGTAATTGATTTAAGGTTTCTGTTTATACTAACAGAAAGGAAACAGTTTAAAAAAGTTTTTCTCATAGCAACATTTCCTGAGCCTGCTCTTTACAGACAGCGGCAGACCGGCAGCAGGCTCCTCCGCCATATTAAAAAGCTGCCAAGAGAGACAGAGTCAACAATTAAAGTGATACAGACATTTTAAAAGCTCTTTGAGTTAAAAATGATTAAAAATTCTCAATAAGACAAATTTAGACTCTCAAAACCTCTAAACGAGATACAATATATATAAAATACACATAGGCTTCAGAGAGAGAGAGAAAAAAAAAAGATAAAAAAAACCCTTTAAAAAAAAATAAAAATAAAAATTTAAAAAAAAGGCCATATAAAGATGACAAATAAACAGAGAGTCTAGATTATGTTTGTTTTGTTTTCGTTTGATTTTTTGACTTTAAATGAGCTGACTACAAAAACATTGTTAATTGTTGAGGCTGCTAAATACATATACTTTAAAGATATTTTAACTTTAAAATCTGTTTATAAAAATATGTTACTTAAAAAAAGAGTTTCTACTTTTGTCTCCACAAAAAATCAAAACCTGTAAATTAGTTCTAGACAAATGTAGTTCCATCTACCAAGGCCACCTAAATAAACATTCTCAGCTTCCAAAAAGCCAGTTAAGATGATCCAACTTCAAAACCCCATGAGATTGTCATTGTCCTTTAACAACAAAAAATAATAAAAAAAAAGAGTTTCGTCCAATTTCCCAAAAATATTTCTTATTAATGCTTGTTTTCATTAAAAATGGTTAATAGTCATAGTCAATTTCTTAAAAAAAAATTGGGGGAGGAGGATATGATATAAAAATGATTATGATGGGGGCTGGAGAGATGGCTCAGCGGTTAAGAGCACCGTCTGCTCTTCCAGAGGACCCGGGTTCGATTCCCAGCACCCACATGGCAGCTAACAACTGTCTGTAGTTCCAGTTCCAGGCAAAACACCAAGGCAAATAAATAAATATAAATAAATAAAGTTTAAAAAAAAAATGATTATGATATAAAAATGATTAAAAAAGATAAATAGATTTTGGTTTATTGATACAAACTTAAGGTCAATTTTGTTATGTTGTTTGTATTTTTCTACTATTGATTAAAGTATGATGATGATGTAACTCATTTAAAATTGTAATGTGTAATTGAAAAATGCAGATTAATAGTCAACTATGATAAGCAAACTTATAGTCATGTTACTTAGGTTTTTATAGATATGCAAAGATATATTTCAGTTAGATAAGTAGTCTTCAAACACTTCAAAGACATACAAAATATGACATTTAAGATATTTTAAAAACTTATCGACTTTTCTAGACAGTGAGACAGGTCTGTTCCTAGCAGCACCAATGTATTTCAAAAAAAAGATAGACATTAAAAAAACTTCATGTAAAATTTACTTTGTGGCAACAGTTAGCCACTAGACAAGAAACTGTTCTGATATTGACTGCTTGATAGTATGCTATATAAACTAGACATGCAGGTTCCATAAAAAAGTGACCTCTAAATGTAGACAAAACAAGCCGAGATGGTCCTTCAGGTTCCTGCTTTACAAAAAACATTGCCAAACATTCTTCAAGACACACAAAAAAGCAACTAATAGACTGTGTCAAATTTCCTACATCACTAAAAGGTTTGCCAAAGACTTTGGGCCTAATGGCTAAAGATAGATGCCCCAACGTTACAAAAAAACTTTAAGTGACTGTCCAGACAAATAAATGTCATCTCTGTCATTTTCTAGACTTTAGAAGTTGCTTGCACTTCCTGTTTATTTACATAATATTATATCCTTCTGTAGTCTTTAATGTAGTTAAAGGTTTAATAATTGTAAATATAGTTCTTTTTAGTTTAAAAAATATATTAAATATAAAACTTTAGACTCACAATAATAAGATAAATAATAAAATATTCTCTTTAATTTTAAAATACAAATAGACTAGATATTGTGACTATAATTCTTGCTTGAGAGCTATTTTGTTGTGTATAATTTTGCTATATAAAAATTAAAACCTTCCTTTTTAATTAGACAAAAAAGAAGAAATGTGGTGGAATGTTCTCTGTACGATATAAATAAATAACTGTTTGGACCCATGCAGGACACCATAAAAATAAATAAAAAATCAGAGACAGCCAAATAAAAAAAAAAGAGATAAAGTTTACTAGTCGCCATCCGTCTCCCAAAAAAAAAACATATAAAAATTAAGGTGAGCCACGAGCTACAAGCCACATGGTGAGTAGATTCATAAAAATAAGTTAATTTAAAATAAAAGAACTAGCTAATAATGTACATAAGATATGGGCCAAACAGTGTTAAAATATATAAACGTGTGATTCATTTCTTTTAGGAGACAAAAGCCGCGGGCGCACAAACCAGGCTCCAAACCGCTGACACCACACGTGCGCCAGGCACAAACCTCCAGCCCCAAACAGGCCAAAAAAAACATACTACATCATTGAGGAACCTGGAAAATAGCTGGGTGAGACCTGACTGTGGTGATTCCTCCTGTCTTTGATATTTCAGCCTTTCCCAGATATCTGGCTCTGAGTTTCATTTATTACAACCAGAATTTGTACAACAGGTATGGTCTTATTGCAGGGTCACTGGAGGTGGGCTTTGAGGTTTCAAAAGACTTGTGCCAGTCACAAGTGGCAGCGGTGCACATCTTTCATCTCAGCACTTGGGAGGCAGAGACAGGCAGATCTCTCTGAGTTAGAAGGCAGTCTGGTCTACAGAGGGAGTTCCAGGAGAGCCAGAGCTACATAACAGTGAAACTCTGGGGGGGTGGGGAGGGGGCCTGTGCCATTCTCAGTGTGCCTCTCTCCCTAGCATGTAGTTGTGGCTCAAGATCTGAGCTTTCAAATGTTCCTTTACTACACCATTATGGACTCTTAACACTCTTGTGGAATATTAATTTAACCAATTAAACATGTTACATTTGTTTATTCTGTGGAATATTACTTTAACTAGGCAAGAATGTGTTATTTTTTTTATATTGCATTTGTTTAATTATGTAAAGATGTGTTGCTGTTTTACCTTGCCTGCCTAAGGCACCTAACTTATCTAATAAAAAGCTGAATTGCCAATAACTAAGCAGAAGAGGGATAGATGGAACTGGCAGGCAGAGAGAATAAGTAGGAGGAGAAATCTAGGCTCAAGAGAGAAGGAGGAAAGAAGGAAGAAGACAGAAAGACATGCCCTGGTCCAGAAGCCAGGCAGCCAGACACAGAAATAGGAAAGTAAGATGTACAGAATAAAAGAAAGGTAAAAAGCTTTGGGGCAAAATGTAGATAAATAGAAACAGATGAAAGTAAGGCCAAGCATTCATAACTAATAACAAGTCTCTGTGTTATGATTTGGGAGCTAGATGATTGATAGCCCAAAAGAAAGCTCATTACACACTTCAAAACCACAAACCAAATTAAATGCTTTCTTTTATGGATGGCCTTGGTTGTGGTGGTTTATTACACTAATAGAAAAGTAACCAAGATACAAAGATCCCAAAAGTCCTGGGGGGGGGGGGGAACTCAAGTAGACATATAAAAATAATGTCTTTCTAATGTTGTGGAAAAATGTTTTTATACACTGTGAAGATGTACCTTTGTCAAAGTACCTCCTGATTGGTTTAATAAAGAATGGGATGAAATAGCTAGCCAAGAAAAGGGGTTAGGCAGGACTTGAGGACAGAAGAGGTCTCTGGAGAAGAAGAAAGGCAGAGACACCAACCAGATGCAGAGGAAGCAAGATGGGCAGTACAGAATAAAGGAAACCAAGCCACATAAAAAGCACAGATTAGGGGCTGGAGAGATGGCTCAGAGGTTAAGAGCACTGACTGTTCTTCCAGAGGACCTGAGTTCAATTCCCAGCAAAACCACATGGTGGCTCACAACCATCTATGATGAGGTCTGGTGCCCTCTTCTGTAAAACTGTATGCATAATAAATAAATAAATCTTTAAAAAAAAAAAAGCACAGATTAAAAAATATGAGTTAGTTTAATTTATAAGAGCTAATGGGGGGGCTGGAGAGATGGCTCAGCGGTTAAGAGCATCGTCTGCTCTTCCAGAGGACCCGGGTTCAATTCCCAGCACCCACATGGCAGCTAACAACTGTCTGTAGTTCCAGTTCCAGGCAAACACCAAGGTAAATAAGTAAATAAATAAATAAATAAAGATTTAAAAAAAAAAAAAAAAAAAAAAAAAAAAAAAAAAAAAAAAAAAAAAAAAAAAAAAAAAAAAAAAAAAAAGAGCTAGGAAACAAGTCTAAGCTAAGGTCAAGCTTTCATAATTAATAAGTCTCCATGTCTTTTTTTCTGAGCTGGCAGCAAAAAGAAAAATCCATTTACACTCCAAGACTGACTTAAATTAAGAAACTCAAATAAAAGGTTAGTAATTTCAATTTCAATACAGCAGTTCATTCTACTATAGTTGTGAGTTTTTAAACTACCATGATAAACTAGTCTGATAACACAAGCCTATAATCCCAGCTACTAAGAAGGCTAAGGCAGAAAGAACCAAAGTTTAAGTCCTACATAGCAACATAGTGAGTTCAAGGCCAGCCTACATAACTTACTGAAGATCAATTCCAAAACTAAAAACTAAAAATTAGCCAGGCATGGTGGCACACACCTCTAATCCCAGTACTCTGGAAGCAGAGGCGGGTGGATCTTAAAAGGTCAGCCTGATATACAAAGTGAGTTCCACAGACAGTCAGGTCAAAACCCTGTCTAAAAACAACAAAAACCACAACCAAAAACAGTTAGCATAGGCACACACCTCTAATACCAGCACTCAGGAAGCAGAAGCAGGTAGAATGCTGTTGTGGGATATTTTGATTGCACTCTCATGTTCCTGAGACTGCCAGCTACAAGGTGAGCAAAATTAGCTATAGAGGCTTTAGAGGACCCAGCACAGATAGAGACACAAAAAGTAGTAGGGTGGGACTCAGAGAGAGGCCTTTTTGGATCAAGGAACAAGGTGATGGAAGAGGTCACTGGCTGCTTCTGCCTCACTTCTCTGGTCATTCAAATTCTTATCCCAATATCTGACTCCTGACTTTTTACTGATAAAAAATAATTAGATAATGATTTAGAGCCCTGATCTACAAATCCAATAGGTCAGCCAAGTAGTGAGACTCTGACAACAAAAAAGAAAGGAAAGAAGGAAGGAAAAAGAAAAAAAAAAAAGTAAAAAAGGCATGAGGGCCTGAATTAAAATCTCCAGCACTCATGTTAGTGTATATATATATATATATGCATGGTCATGTTGTGTACCTGTAACCCCAGCATTGGTAAGGATATCTTGGGAGGCCAACCAGTCTAGCTAAAACAAAAGAGTTTCAGGTTCAAATGAGAGTCCTCTTCAGGTGTTAGGTGACAGATCAGGACAACTAACATCTTTCTCTGGTCATGGTTTTCTACTCTAGCTCTACCAGTACGTGGCACACAGAGATACATACACAGACAAACTGACACATGATGTAGGATGTCTTTCTGTATGCTGTGAATACCACTGATTAATAAAGGAACTGTTTTGGTCTATGGCAAGGCATCTTAGAAGCAGACAGGAAATCCAAGCATAGATAAAGGAGGGCAGAGTCAGAGAGACACTGCCAGTTGCTACCTAGAGAGCAAGATGTAAAAGTACAGGTAAGCCATGAGCAATGTGGCAAAACATAGATTAGTAGAAATGGGCTGAGTTAAGATGCAAGAGCTAGCTAGCAATAAGCCTGAGCCATAGGCCAAACAGTTTGTAATTAATATAAATGCCTGAGTAATTCTTTTATAAGTGGCAGCTGCGGGACCAGGTAGGAAAGATTCTTCCAGACTGCTGCCTTAACCAGTCAGAAACCTCAGGTGACAGACAGACAGACATCAGGCGACACACACACACACACACACAGAGTCGGGTAGCTCAGGGGTACAATATTTGCCCAGCTAACAAGATATCCTTATCAATGCTGGGGTTACAGGTACACATGACCATGCATATATATATTTACAGCCTTAAGTTTGATCTCTAGGACTAAAAGAAAACAAAACAGAACAAAAAAATCTATGACAAGCAACAATAAAAATATAAATAAATATAATTTTGATTTTTAAATGGGCAAGGTCAGGAATTAGTTTGGCAGAAAAATGTTTGCCTGGTATATATAAGGCACGGGTTAATCCTCAGCACCAACCAGGACAAGGCTGTGGGATTATGCTTTTGTACACTGTGAACATTTGTCATTGTCTTTAAAGGTGTGTGTCACCATCCCCAGCTACTATTGGTTTTTTATTGTAAAATACTTGCTTTTATAAATGTTCAAAAAATACAGTAACAAAAGGTTTGGAATTTAGCTCAGTGGTAGAGCATTTGCCTAGCAACTGTAGGAACCTGTATTCATTCCTGGTGCTTAAAAAAGGACATTAAGCTTTATCAATAGAGCACATAAAGTTTCTTGGGAGTACATTCATTCTCTATGAGCTTCATACCTCCAAGGAACAGACTAGCATGTCACACTGGGCTGGCCCTTTATTTGTTGAACTGAGTACACAGGTCCTGTAGAGAGACACAAATACTCACCTGCAAACAGAATCTCATCCACTCTATGACAAGGACAGAGTATCATTTTATGATAAAACATAACAAACTTTACATATTTCTGTTTTTAATTTTTGAGTGTTTTGCTTTGTTTGTGCTAGGGATCAAACCAAAGGCCTTGCATATGCTAAGCAAGTGATCTACCAACTGAGCTATGTCCCTCAAATTTGTAGGTTTCTCCTCTTTTCAGTACCCTCAGTAAGAAAATATACATGACAAATTCTCACCTGGCTAAGCCTCATGTCCATCAGGGTATTTCTTGCTTGGCCAATCTTCCTCATGTCCAGTTCCCCTGTACCAGGTGTCATCAATCCTGGTGTCATTCCCCCAGGGTATGGCGTGTTCAGGCCACCTGGATAAGGTGTGTTCAGACCTCCAAATTGCTAGGAGAATAAAACATTGGCTTTGACTGTCATGCTTAAGGCCCCCATCTCCTCTAAATACTGCCCTCAGGCCCCCATGTCCTAACAGGCACAGCTATGCAGACTCTTGCCACAGCACCACTACAGAAGCAATCAATATTCACCCTTCTCACCACACCCTTATCCAAACTAAAGAACCCTCTATTCAGATACTCACAGTTTGTCGAGGATCCACAGAAGTGTGGTTCTCACCAGTCTGTAAATGTTTGGCAAAGAAACTGTCAGGAACAGGGGTAAGCTTCTCATAGCGTGGATTCCGTTGACGTTTGTTTCTGGCATCACCAACTTCTGGAATACTCAGCCATTCTTCTTCTGTGACCTCTGCCAGCTTCCTCTGGGAATATGCAGATCCAAAATGTTAGTCATCTATATGACTTCATATTTGTTTCAAGCCTCTGGCCTATTGTGCCTTAGAAAGCATTGATATAAAAATGGCTTTCACTAAAAAAGAAAGAAAGAAAGAAAGGAAGGAAGGAAGGAAGGAAGGAAGGAAGGAAGAAAGAAAGAGAGGAATTGGAGAGATGGTTCAGCAGTTAAGAGCAATGGCTGCTTTTCCAGAGTACCTGCATTCAATTTCTGGCACCCACATGGCAGCTTTGAACTATCTGTAACTCCAGTTCCAGGAGATCCAACATGCTCACACAGACATACATGTACGCAAAACACCAACGCACACACAAAATTTTTTTAAATAGAACTATGTATTTCCTTATTATTTATTATATGTGTGTATATTCATGTAAGCATGCACACATACAAAGTTAATAGCAAAATTTGGTTCTTGCTTTCTGCCACCTGGAACCAGGGAATTAAATTCAGGCTATTAGGCTTGATGGAAAGTGCCTTTACCTGCTGAGCCATCCTGTTAACTCTGGTTTTCCATTTTATTTAAAGAAATCAATTCATTGGGTATGTACTATTTTACTAAAATGTAAATTACCAGGTCAAAGTCCAATAGGCAGTTTAGAAAGCATATGCCTAAATGGTGAAAAATTTAATTAAAAAAGAAAAAAAACATTTAGCAGTAGAAGTACTACCTTTAGCAGTAGAAGAGGGGCTGGAGAGATGGCTCAGAGGTTAAGAGCACTGGCTGCTCTTCCACAGGTCCTGAGTTCAGTTCCCATCAACCACATGGTGGCTCACAGCCATCTCTAGTGGGATCTGGTGCTCTCTTCTGGCACAAAAGTGTACATGAAAATAGAGCACTCATATGAAAAATAAATAAATCTTTAAAAAAATTAGAAAATAATTTTTGCTTTTTTTTTAATGCATAGGACAGATGACCAAAAATACCAAAGCACAAACCCCCTAAACAATTTATCCTCTAAACTAAGTAAAGAGCAGAGTTAGTAAAGGTTCCACAGTACTATAGGAAGCAATTTGGCCTTCTGCTGCTTAGATGAGACCTGAGAACCAGTAGGTCAACCCATCTGCTCACCTTGAGATCTGAAAATTGCTGCTGGATTTTGGGACGTTCCATTCGGTATTTCTCAATCTCTTCTTTCTCCCTTTGCTCTCTAGGAAATAAAATATATGCCTGCATTAGAAATATTAGATGCATGGTTTGGAGAAATACTAGATATAGGCTTAGAGCATTTGTTCTTATAGAGAAAGCAAGTTTATTCCCAGGACCCACGTGGTGGTTCGAAACTATGCACAGTTCTAGTTCTAAGGATCTAATGCTCTTTTCTGACACCCATGAATACTAAGCATGCACTTAGTACACATACAAACAAGCAGACAAAACATTAGTCATACATACAAAATTAGTAGGGCTTAAAAAAATAAAAATCCATTAAAAAAAAATTGAATGCCCATTGAAAAATGAAGTTGGTTTGTTGTCTATCTTAATTAAATAACTAAAACCAATTCTACACTTAACAAGTAGAGACCCTGTAGAGACCCTGTCAGGAGAGAGAGAGAAATCCATTACAAGAAAAAAATGTATTTACTAAATTGCACACCTATCAACACTTCACTGTACTCTGCAGTGTCAGCTGTGATGGACCAGCCTAACTCCATCTTAAGGATGGAAGCCAGGAGGGGATGGGGAGTTGTGGAGAAGAGAGAATGACCTGATGTGGTGGGAGGGGGAAGGGACTTTGAATAAGGATATACAAGGATAGAAAGTGTGACTTCTTTGTTTATAATAATAAAATAAAAAAAGAAAAGTAAGATATATAAAAAAAGAACAAGTTGGTTTCTGCTGGCTGGAAAATTCAAAATCTGATCATGCTTTAACCTGTTTCTAAAATTTGAGATGCTCTCCTCCATCCCATGGAGTTTAACTCACACCTTGAATATACCCTGATAAGATGCTCTCTGAAATAATTTTAAAATGTTCAGCTGAGTTCCTATGTTACCAAAATTACTCTGGAAATCCCCTAACCCTTAAAAACCCGAGTCTTACAATTTTTTTGGACTACATAAACCCTATTATTTCCTGTGTTCCATGCTATATTTCAAATCTTGCTTTAGGGAGATAGTCTGTCTGACAGAAAATAAAGATTGCTTATTAATTTGACCAAATAATTTGGGTAATGGTCTTTACTCTTATTAGGTGGGATTAACATTTGTTTCCTCTCATTGATTACATGGCTGACTGAAGCTATAGCAACACTATCACTATCCAACAACTCAAGAGACTATTGTTTGGTTGGAACCTCCAGCTCACTCCTGCTTGACCTGGAAAGCCCCATTCCGGTCTCCCTGTGTGTCTCCCTATGTCTCCCTGTGTTTTCTATTCTTCCCCATCCTCTTTCCCTTCCTCCCTCTCTCTCACTCACTCTCTCCCCATCTCCAAACCAAGCCCTCTCAGAAAATCTCTGAGCAAAGGGAAGGCACCAAAAAGCCCAGCTCTACATCCTTGGCAGCTACAGTAGGTAGTTCCTCTCCTGAAGGTGCCAGCAGCCCAAGTCTCCGCCCAAGCATTCCAGCTTTTGAGTATACTTGGGCATAAGCCTAGTTTGTAGCAAACATGTCATCACCTCTCATCTACAGGCTATATAAGCTTTCTGCTTTAGTTCGGGCAAGTGAATTCTCTGGTCCCATCTCTAGGGCTGGAGGACTCACACAAGAGTTGCTTAGCTCAAATAAACTTGTTCCTTTTCTTTTTCATTTGGCTAGTTCTGACTTGCTGTATAGATAGAGAAACCTATTATTAGGGTACAGAAACCTATTAATTATCTTTTCAATATCACTATCTCTGGAAAGCCAAAAGTATGATTTCTTTTCTTTTTTGGTGTCTGCTTGTCTATTTGGTTTTTTTGTTTTGTTTTCCCCAAGACTGTCTTTCTGGCACCGTGGCTGTCCTATAATTCCCTCTGTAGTCAAAGCTGGCCTTGAACTCAGGGTTCTGCCTGTCTCTGCCTTCCAAGTACTGGGATTAAAAGTGTACACCACTATGCCTAGCTCGAGGTATGGTTTCTACTGAGCACATGGAACAGCACATGGAATGCAGAAGCAAAACAGTTTCTCAGTTCAAAGCCAGCCTAGACTACACAGCAAGTTCCAGGATGTTCTCACTACAGTGAGACCTTACCTCAAAAATAAAACCAAACAAACAAAACTTACAAAGTGGGGCTGGAGAGACGGCTCAGCGGTTAAGAGCACTGACTGTCCTTCTGGAGGACCTGAGTTCGATTCCCAGCATCCACATGGCAGCTAACAACTGTTTGTAATTCCAAGATCTGACACCCTTACACAGTTATACATGCAGGCAAAACACCAATTCACATAAAATAAAAATAATATTAAAAAAAAACTTACAAAGCAACTTAAGTATCCTTTGCAGTATCCTGTGTTCTGCTGTAGAAGAATCCTTCTGTACACTATGAATATGTATTCCTCTCATTGGTTAATAAAAAGCTGACAGGCTAGTTGCTAGTCAGGAAGTTTAAGCAGAACAGCCAGACACAGGGGACTCTGGGAGGAGGAAGGGAGGAGACAGGAGAGACACCAGCCAGCCTCTGAGCAAGCAGAAAGTGTAGAAAAAGAGATAACGAGCCATGAGCCACGTGGCAAAGAATAAATAGAAATATGGATTAACTTAAGTGTAAGAGTTAGGTAATAACCAGTCTGAGCTATTGGTCAGGCATTTATAAGTAATATTAAACCTCTGAGTGGTTATTTGGGAACTAGAGGGCAGAAAAGAAACATCTGCCAACCTGGGACTGAAATTTCCACATAAAACCTAAAAGCTTAAAAGAAAGTTTTATATATATAATATATATATATAAATAAATGGAGCCAGAAAAAGCTTCCTAATCTCACAGTCTCCTGTTGGAGATGTGTCTCCCAACAGCTGCCTGTAAGGTGAAGCCAGCCACCAACTGTCAGAAGTAAAATAGTGTGGGGAGTTTCTGCAGTGTCTTCCATGGACCACAGCACAGAGGCTTCTCCCAGCTGCTGCCTATGGGCTTTAAGCACAAACTCTACCAGCATGCTGCTTTTTGAGCTTACAGTCTTTGCTCAATCAGACAGAAAATGTTACTGATAAACAGTAAAGACAGACTGAGACAGAAGAAAACCTCTAAATGAGTTACAGTGTGTGTAAAAATATATGTAGGCTTAGAAGAGAAAATAAAAAGGATAGTAAAAGTTCTTAAGAATAGGGTAATAAGGGGCTGGAGAAATGGCTCAGGGATTGAGGGCACTGACTGTTCTTCCAGAGGTCCTGAGTTTGGTTCCCAGCACCCACATGGTAGCTCATAGCCATCTATGATGATATCTGGTACCCTCTTCTGTGTGCTATATACATAATAAATAAATTTTTTAAAAAACAGAGTAATAAAATATACAACAAACCACATAAAGATAGAAAATATACAGGGAGTCTGAATCCTGTATGTTATTATGTTGTCTTTGAAATTTTTGGCTATTAGGAGACATTGGATTATAGAAACTGCTGGATTAAAAGAACCTGTATATTTTAAAAACATCTTGGCTTCAAAATTTAAGTCAAAAGATATGTTACTTTGGGAGAGAGTATATGCTTTTGTTTTCACAAGAAAAAATAAGAAACTATCAATTCATTCCAGGTAAAGAAAACTCAGGTTTGATTGAGGAAGATGCCTGAAATCCTAGCTACAAACATTAAAAAAATAAATAAATAAACTATAAGAAACATGACATATATTTTACCTGCTCAAACACATAACAAAAAAAACATCTTTAACTGACTTGTGTACAATGCACAATCTATACTTGTACTAATACAGATATATATGCTACCACATTTTCAGAGCAAAGGGACCAGACACCAATGAAAACAATGGTCCAGGTAAACCAGCATCCAGAACAGCTTTCAGACTACTGAGTGAGATGATGCAGCCTCACAGAATACTTCAGCCAAGACTTAACAATTATCCTGAATTTCTCAAGGCTCCCTCAAAGATTACCAGTACCCACAATAAGCAGAAAGTAGTCTAGAAAATGATGCTCACATTCACAAAAAATAGATTATAGATATTCATTATCATTTTAGGAGGGTTGGTTACAAGTTATTATTGATAATGGTCAGGGGAAAAGGTGAACAAAGGGGATTAGATTCAGGGATCTTGTTCTCAAACAAAAGGAGCAATATAAAAATGACAGGATAAAGGGGTAGATAATTGAATCTACTTGTAAACCAAAAAAGCAACTACTAGTTTTAAATATCTTACATTGATATGAATTTTTGTATACTGATACAAATTTAAGTTTATTTTTGTTATACTATATTCTACTTTTGCTTAAGGTAATTTTTTTCTAAAAAAACTTTATTTATTTATTTATTTGCCTTGGTGTTTGCCTGGAACTGGAACTACAGACAGTTGTTAGCTGCCATGTGGGTGCTGGGAATCGAACCCGGGTCCTCTGGAAGAGCAGAGGGTGCTCTTAACCACTGAGCCATCTCTCCAGCCCTGTTTAAGGTATTTTTATGTACTGAAACAAATTTAAGGTTATTTTTGTGAGAAAATACTTTATGTTTTTACTCTTGTTCAAGATACTGTACCTGTACAGCTCATTTAACAATGTAATGTAAATTTCTAGTCCTTGAAAGTTGTTATTACAAACTACTTAAGATAATAAAGAAATGCAGGTTGGGGGGTTAGTCACCTATTACATTCAACCTTGTTTTCAAGGTCAAACAAAGATCTATTATAAACAAGTGGTCTTCAAACACTTCAGAGACCTACAGAATATGATGTTAAAATGTTTTAATAACATAAGGTTTTTTATGACATTGAGACATGTTTGTCCTGGCAACACCAATCTACTTCAGAGAAGATGATGGGCACTGAAGAAGTTCCATATGGAGTACTTTCTTTGTGGTAAAAATTAGCCACTGGGCAAGAAACTGCCCGTGCCTTGACTGCTGACAGTATGCTGCTCAAATTGGACAAGCAGGACACAAAGCAAAGTGACTACAGGACTTTGTCAAGACAAAGTAGGACAGTCCTTCAAAAATCCTGATTCATAGAAAAGTCTGTCAAATAATTTGGGCGTATAGCCCAAAGATGAATGCCTCAATGTTACAGAGAAACTTTGGGTGAATGTCTAGGCAGTGTACTGCCCATGTTGTTAGATAACATTTCATCCTTGAGGTCTTTGATGCAGTTGAAGACTAAAGGTTATAACTATAATTTTTCTTAGTTATGATAAAAACTAAATTAGGTGGGGCTGGAGAGATGGCACAGAGGTAAACAGCAATGACTGTTCTTTCAGAGGTCCTGAGTTCAACTCCCAGCAACTACATGGTGGCTCACAGCCATCTATAATGACATCTGGTACCCTCTTCTGTATACTGTATACATAATAAATAAATAAATCTTTAAAAAAAATAGGCACAAAATATTGGACTCACAAAGATAGATAATAGAATATTTTCTCTAATTTTGTCAAGTATAAATGAACTGAATATTGTAACTATAATTCTTATTTAATAACTGTTCTGTTATATAGTTTTACTATGTTAAATGACCTTTTTTAATTAGACAAAAGAGGAAAATGATGTGAAATAAGCTTTCTGTACACTGCAAATATGTATTGCTCTCACTGGCTAATAAAAATCTGACAGGCTAGTAACTGGGCAGAAAGTTTATGCCGAGCAATCAGACACAGAGGACTCTGGGAGAAAGAAGGGGAGAGTCAGAAGAGACACCAGCCAGCCTCCGAGCAAATACGACATATAGAAAAAGAGGTAACAAGCCATGAGCCACATGGCAAAGCATAAATAGAAATATGGGTTAATTTAAGTGTAAGAGTTAGCTAATAACAAGTATAAGCTATTAGCCAAGCATTTATAAGTAATGTTAAGCCTCTGAGTGGTTATTTGGGAACTGGAGGGCAGGAAAGAAACACTGCCTACAATGTTTACTTTCCATAAACTTTCTCAAAATTAGGATAAAGAATACATAAAGTTGGCATATTAAAATGATATTCTGAGAGAACATAAATACAACAGATTTGCCACAACAGAGTTCAGAGCAAGATGTCACCTTGAAGCCTTTGAATAAATACAAAACTTTGAATAAATACAAATCTAAAACTTGCATTTTGTATTTGAATAAATACAAAAGCCTTGCATCTCAAATAGGACACTCAAGTTCCAAACTTGACCAACATGGCACCAAGTGACCACCAGTAACCAACTCAACTTGTTCCCTATAGGCCCCTTATAGCTTGCTTTACCCACCAGCCTCATTTGCCCTTCCCCATTTCACAATGGAGACATGTAGCATGAACTTCCAAACCACTATTTCCAGCTCACATGATCTAGATTTTCATTTGCCACCTTGATTTCATTTCCAAATTATTTTACACAGATTAATATCACTTTTTTCTGTCTGTTTCAAGGTTAGGTAAACCTAGGGCTAAAGAGGGCTTTGGTTCAGATCTCATTATTCGTATGGCGACCCACAACTATCTATAACTCCAGTTTCAGGGGGTCCAACATGTTCTTCTGGCCTCCATGAGCACGGGGAACATACATGGTACACATATGTTACAGAATAACCTTTTTGTACACTGTGAAGATGTATCACTCTGACTGGTTTAATAAAAAGCTAAATGGCCCTCTTTTTCTCCTTCGCTGCTTCCTCTTCCCTCCCTCACTCTCTCTCTCTCTTTTCCTTCCCCACCCATAAATAAACTCAACATGGCTCCTTAAAAAATTAAAAAAAAAAAAAAGCTAAATGGCCAATAGCTAGGCAGGACTTCTGAGCAGGCAAGATGCTGAGAAGAAGGCAGAGATGCCAGGAAACACAGAGCAAACAGGATGGGCAATATGAAGATGAGGTAATAAAGCCAAGAGGCAGAAAGTAAATTAATAGAAATGGGTTGGGGGCTGGAGAGATGGCTCAGAGATTAAGAGCACTGACTGTTCTTTCAGAGGACCTGAGTTCAATTCCCAGCAATCACATGGTGGCTTATAACAATCTATGATGACATCTGTTACTCCCTTCTGTACACTGTATACATAATAAATAAATAAATCTTTAAAAAAAAAAAGAAATGGGTTAATTTAAGTGATATGAAGTAGTCAGAAACAAGCCTAAGCTATCTGCCAAGCTTTCACAACTATCTCTAAGACATTACTGGGGAGCTGACAGTTGTAGGCAGTTTACTTGACCTACAGCCACTTTCTTTTTAAAATTTTTTTTAAACTTTATTTATTTATTTATTTGCCTTGGTGTTTGCCTGGAACTGGAACTACAGACAGTTGTTAGCTGCCATGTGGGTGCTGGGAATCGAACCCGGGTTCTCTGGAAGAGCAGACGGTGCTCTTGACCGCCTACAGCCACTTTCAAATAAACACACTGAGGCTTATATTAATTATAAATGCTCAGCTGATAGCTCAGACTTATTACTAACTAGCTCTTACATATTAAGTTAATCCATATGCCTTATTTATGCTCTGCCATGTGGCGGTACCTTTATTAACATGGCACTTTCATTTTCTGGTCCCTCTGTGTCTGGCTGGTGACTCTTCTGACTCTGCCCTTCTTCATCCCAGCATCCTTAGTTGGGTTACCCTGTCTATTGTAAGGATTCCTGGCACTCCATGTAGCTGAGCCAATTCGGCTCAGGTGGAATGCACCTTGCACAGAGGCACGCCCTGCCTGGGAATTCACTTAAATAAACCAACATCTATACTTCCTATCTGGCTATCAGCCAATCAGCTTTTTTTTAAACCAATGTAAGTGACAAATCTTCACAGTGTACAAAAAGATTATTCCACAACAGATGATCCCTACCAAAAAAAATCCAACTACACACATATATCCATTCAGGTGAAACATTCATATAAAAATAAATAAACAAACAAATAAATATTCAAGATGGCAACTCTAAATGAGCATGATAGTATAGGCCTACAAATCTGATAACGCAGAAGAGAAGAGATTTCCATGAATTCAAGGTCAATCTGGGCTACATAGTAAAACATCACCTCAAAAAGAAAAAAAAAAAAGGAGAGGATTGAGAAATGACACAGTGGTTAAGAGTTCATACTGCTCTGAAGAGGACCTGAGTCCAGTTCTCAGCACCAAACTGATTAGCTTACAACTTCCTGTAACTTATGTCTCTGGCCTCCAAGGGTACACATGTACGTACGTACACACACACACACACACACACACACACACACACACTCACACACATACACACACACACACACACACACACACACACAATTTAAAACTTTTAATCCCAGCTATTGGGTAGAAGAGGTAGAAAAATATTTGTGGTCTGAAGGCAGTCTAGTATACTTCAGTAAATTCCAAGATGATGAGGGCTATGTTAAGAAACTTACTCCCAACAAACCAAATAAAATAAAATAAAAGAGGACTAGAGAAGCGGCTCAGTGTTTAAGAGCAAGCACTAGCTACTCTTCGATGGATTCTATTCCCAGCACCCACACAGCAACTCACAAACATCTGTAACTAGAGTACCAGGGGATCCCACTCCTTTCTTTTGACCTTCAAGAGTATCAAGCACACAGATGTTACACAGATATACAGACAGGCAAAACACTCATATAGATTAAAAAAAAAAATGCAAGTTTTAGAAAGATTTAAGAGGTTAAAATAATAATTAAAAAAAAAAAGAGAAAGATTGGCAGTGGTAGCATCCACCCTTAATCCCATCACTCAGAAGGCAGATCTCTTAGTTCTGCACACACATAAACCCTGTCTAGAAAAATCAAAAAAAAAAAGAAAGAATATAAAGAAAGGAAGAAAGAAAGGATAAATGAACAAAAAGAAGAAAAAGGAAAAAAAAAGGCTGAGGATAGCTCAGGTATAAAGAATTTGACTACCATAAAGTCTTACATTCAATTCACTGGCATCACAAAACACAACAAACAAATAAATAACCAAAAATGTATGAGGATATTGTCAGTTCAATGATAAAGTATCTGCAAACATCACACAATGTAAGATCTCAGGTTTCAAAAAAACTAAACAATAACCCCAAAAGCTGGGCACAGTGGCCCTATCTTTAGTTCCAGCATTTGGGAGGCAAAGGCAGATATTTGTGAATTCATGGTCAGCTAGGTCTACATAAAGTTCCAGGGCATCCACAACTACATAGTAAGATCTTGTCTCCAAAAAACAAAAACAAAAACAAAAAACCAGGTTTAACCCTCTACATCCTCCCAAACAAAAAGGGAAAAGGTGACCCTATTGGACATGTGGTACACACACTAAGGAGGCAGAAGCAGACAGATCTCTGAGTTCTAGGCCAGCCAAGCTACACAGTGAGACCCTATCTCCAAAAAAAAAAAAGGTAACCTGATCATAGTCAAAGGAATACCCCAAATTGTGCTGCTTGTGGCAGCCTCTGAACCTTAAAGCTATTCTACAAATACCCAGCCTCTATGCAGGTACAGCTGTTACAAAGTAGCCTCTGAAGTCAAGTAGACATACAGACTACTTTTGCAATTTTCCTCCTAGCCCAAAATAAACACTGATGTGAGATATCTTTCTTTATGCTCTGTGAAATAAAATTGGACAATAAAGGAACTGTTTTGGCCTATGGCAAGGCATCTTAGAGGCAGATGGGAAATCTGAACATAGAAAGAGGGGAAAAGGGGTGGAGTCAGACAGAAACACTGTGAGGTGCTACCAAAAGAGAAAGATTGAAGAAATTCAGGTAAGCCATGTGGCAAGACATAGATTAATAAAAATGGGTTAAGTTGTAAGAGCTAGCAAAAAATATGCCTGAGCCACAGGTCAAGCAGCATGTAATTAATATAAGTAAGCATCTGCGTGTTTCTTTGGGACTTTGGGACTGCTGGTCCAGGGCTCAGGGATAGGCAGAGCTAAGTAGCTTTGAGCGGGTCTAGATTTTGGGGCTACTCTGGGCGAGAAACTCTTACTACAACACACAACAAAAAGAAATTTATTTTGTCTGAAAGATAAGCACAGTATGAAATAACATACCTTCTTTCTTTTCTTCTTTCATCCATTCTTTTATCCAGAGCTGCATAAATAGCATCTGCTTCCTCATCATCTTTCTCATAGGGACCACTTGAGAAGAGGCTCCCAGCATAACCATTAAACTAAGGAACAAACCACACATATAAAGGGTCAGTTTTCCCACCAATACAGAAAGCAGAACACTCATATCCATTAAATAAAAATAACTCAACATAAATAAATAAATAAATAAATAAATACAGACAGACAGAGGAGCTATTCTGGTTGGAAGAAACTAAGCATACTAGTTCTCTTCTGCTACTGTGATAAAATGCCCTGACTAAAAAACAATTTAGGAGCTGGGCAGTGAAGGCACATGCCTTTAATCCCAGCACTTGGGAGACAGAGGCAAGCAGATCTCAAGTTAGGCCAGTATGGTCTACAGAATGAGTTTCAGGAAAGCCAAGGCTACACAACACAATCTGTGGCCGGACTGGTTGGGGGGGGTAGCTTAGTAAGGAAATGGTTTATTTGATTTATGATTACAGGTTATAATACATCACTCAAGGAAAATCATGGAGGGAGAGGCTTTGAGGGAGCTGATCACACACATCCCATCAAGGGCAGAAAATAAACACCCTTGCTTGCTTAAACTCAGCTAGCATTCTTCATCCTCATACAATTCAGGGTTTAGCCCATGGAATGGAGCCACCTGCATTCAGAGTGTGTTTTTTCACCTCAATCAATAATCAAGACAAACCTCAACAGACATGCCCACAGGCCAGCCTGATCCTGGTCATTTCTTTATTGAGACTCTCTTCCCAGGTGATTCTAGAGTATGTCAACTGACAGTTAAAATTAACCAGCATACTAAGAAGACAAAAGACACTGAAAAATCTTGAATCAGATTCTATGACAGAAGACATTTATAGAAATACTATAAAATTGAGGACTAGAGAGATGGCTCAGAGGTTAAGAACACTGTTCTTCCAGAGGTCCTGAGTTCAATTCCCAGCAACCACATGGTAGCTCACAATCTATGATTTCTTTCTTTTTAAAAAAAAGAAAAAAATTTTATAAAATTGAAATAAAATCTAATTAATAATTTAGTGTCAATATTAATTAAAAGGTTTCTATAATTTGCTAAAATTTTGTAAGATAAGAGAGATACTAAGAACTTTTTTTTTTTCCTCTGAAACAAGGTTTCACTATGTAGTTCTGGCTGGCCTGGAACTTGCTATGTAGAGCAGGTTAGCCTTGAACCCAGAGATCTACCTGCCTCTACCTCCCAAGTACTGAGACAAAAGGCACAGGCCACTATGCCTAGTTTTCATTTATTCTACATATTTTATTTTATTTATTTTGAGAGGGGATCTCACTATGCATCCCTGACTGTCCTGAAATAATTTATGTAGACCAGGCTGGCCCTCAAACTCAGATACCCACCTTCCCCTGCCTCCTAAGGTCTAGGATTAAAGGCATGCATCACCACAACTGGTTTATTTTATTTTGATTTATGAGAACATGTGTGTGCATGTGCAGATTTGTAAGCATATGTGTGCAGACAACCACAGAAGTCAAAAGAAGATATTGCATATCCTGGAAATGGAGCTACAAGTAGTGTGAGCAGCCTGATGTTGATGCTGGGAACTGAGTCCTCTGGAAGAACAGCAAGTGCTCTTAACCACTGAACCATCCCTCCAGCCCCATTCTAATTTTTGAAGATACTATTTTTCCAAGTTCCTGCAAGTTTAAAAATTATTTCAAAATTAACATTATACAAAATGTTTTTCACAAAGGAAAGGTGTTCCTTAGACACACTTAAAAAAGTCTCTGGAAAGACCTAAGTTGACTATACTAAGCAACAAAGAAGTTCAACAATAAAGTTAAGTTGGCATCAGCACCATCACTGAGGAACATCCACTAAGAACACCAACATGTAGTGTTCTGAACCTACAGGTGTATCTCCTTACAAAAGAGACAAAAGTGGTGCTGCTGGGAGTTGTCTGGAGGCCAGCAGCGCAGGGCTGAGCGCCCTCAGGCAGAGCAGGCATGTCGCACAAACAAATTTACTACTCGGACAAATACGACGACGACGACGACGACGACGACGGACGAGGAGTTCGAGTACCAGCATGTCATGTTGCCCAAAGACATAGCCAAGCTGGTCCCTAAAACCCATTTGATGTCTGAATCTGAATGGAGAAACCTTGGTGTTCAGCAGAGTCAGGGATGGGTCCATTATATGATCCATGAACCAGAACCTCACATCTTACTGTTCCGGCGGCCACTACCCAAGAAGCCAAAGAAATGAAGCCATGAACCACCTTTCCGCCTCAAGCTTTACACAGCTGTCCTTACTTCCTACCATCTTTCTGATAGCCTGCTGATGTTGCTTTCTTATTTCTCACTTTGATATGTAAAGGATGTTCGTTCAATACACTGTTTGGATGTACTGGTATCTGCTTTGGTACTTGAGTTGAGCCACCAATGCAACAACCCTGTCTGATAGTGTGACCTCAACGCCCTACTGTGTGCTGTATCCAGCGGGCCACATTTGCCATCTCTTAAAAGCATGTGAAAATCAGATCATGGCTGTTACAGGGATGGTGTGACTTTGCTGTTGTGGTTTTCACTGTTGGGTATTATATTTATGGTGACTTATGGGTTTATGTTTCAATGTATTGGAAACGTTTTCATTTTATCTGACAATTCTCTTCATTGTTACAAGCCTTGATTAAAGGAAGTTTTTTATAATCTTAAAAAAAAAAAGAGAGACAAAAGTAGCACATAGTTCTTTTTGTTTTTACTGCTTTCTCTCTCTCATATGTTGCTAGAGATGTAAAATAAGTCTGAGCCCCCTTGTTATGGGAGCTGGTCAACTCCTTCCAATTAAGAGCACAGCTGTGTCTTAAAAGTATTTTTTTTACTTCTTATTTTCAATTATTCCATTTTGCGCTTTTATCTCATGATGGTTTTGGTTTTGTTTATACATTGTCCAGTTAAGATTGCCCATAAGGTCACAAAAAAGAACAGTTAAGCAAGAGAAGAAAAGAAAAGAAACACACTACAAAACCAACAAAACGACAGGAATCCATAGACACCATTCTGTAAGAACTCTAATTTTTATCATTTATTTTGGCTGCTTTTCTTTTCTTTTGAGACAGTCTCTCTGTGTTGCCTTGACTGTTTGTCCTGGAACTCACTTTGCAGACCAGGCTGGCCTCAAACTCACAGAGATCCATCTGCCTCTGACTCCTGAGTGATGGGATTAAAAAAAGTACTTTTTTTTAAAGTACTACACCACTACACAGCAAGAACTCTGAATAGCAATGGTCTCAATTTTCAGGTCAGCACCCACATCAGGCAGTTTATAATTGCCTCTAACTCCAAAGGGCTTCAATACCAGCTTCTGGCTTCCAAAGGCACTTTATACAAATGCTCACACACTATTTAAATAAAATAGGGGCTGGAGAAATGGCTCAGAGGTTAAGAGTATGTATTCCTCTTGCAGAGGACCTCAGTTTAAATCCCAGCACCCAAATCAAGCATCTCACAACTGCCTATATTTCCAGTTCCAAGAAATTTAATGTATATTCATACACTGACACACATACATACACAGAATTAAAAATAATAAATAAAATCTAACACCCCTTTATGTTAAAAGTAAAAATGAAACTTAGAATAGAAGAAACATCTCAAAACAAAAAAAGCTATATTCGAGAAATCTAAAACTACCATATTAAACTGGGGAAAATTCAAAACATTTCTGTAGTGGAGAGTAGAGATTTCTACCTTGACCTTTGGATATGGACTTTGGCCAGTATAGTTCCGGGGAACACCTATGGCCTCTGGGCACCAGTATTTGGGACATGGCTAGAAGACCAGTTTAAGATCCGGGGTACACTATGTAGGCCCTTTCATTCTCGTGCATGCCCTTGGACTGAGGACCTGACCTGCAGAGTGAAACCACGTGGAACCAGCTCACCCTTCCAGAATCAGCATGACTATATCTTTCCACTTGTATCAGTGAGTACTCTCCTTTGAACTCCTTAATAACTAAATATTCTTTCTTTCTCAGTTCCCCTTGATTCTCTTGATATACAGTTCCACTAAAATCAGGAACGAAACACTCATATTCAATATATTACAGGAAATCTTCACTACAGCAGTAAGACAAGAAAGAAAACAAAGGAAATACAAACAGGAAACGAAGGAGTGTCTATTTGCAGGTGATATGCTTTTTATACATAAGTTGTCCTAAGGACTCCATCAGAAAACTCTTAGAACTGTACAGGACAAAAATTCACATACAAACTCAGTTGCCTTCCTACATACCAATGAAACAAGAAAATAATTCCATTTGCAATAGCCTAAACACACATACACACACACACACACACACACACACACAAATAATCAAGCATGTGAAAACTCTATAATGAAAACTTTAAAACATTAAAGAAACTAAAGATACCAGGAGATGGAAAGACTTCCTATGCTCATGAATGTGGAACATAAATGTCAAAATTCCAATGACAGATGAAGAGATAGAGTAGTTAACAGCACTTACTACTCTTCCAAAGGACCCAAGTTCAGTTCCCAGCACCTATATCAGTTGCTCACACCTACTTTTAACTCCAGCTTTAGGGGATCTGACACTCTGTTCTGACTTTGGTGGAAATTTATATGTGCACACATGTACACAAGTAAAATATTAAAATAAATAAATCTTCAAAATTCCATTAACATTCTTCACAGATATAGAAAAAGAACTTAAAATTCCTATAGAGGAGCTGAAGAGATAACTCAGCGGCTAAAAGAGTGCTTGTTACTCCTGCAGAGGAAGATCTGGGTTCTGTTCCTAGTACCCATGTTCAGCAGCTCTCAACTGCCTGTGTAACTCCAGCTCCAGAGGATCATACAGCATCACTTGGCCTTCCTTACGCACATGCACCCAAGTTGCAAACAAACATGCATAGACAGACAGACAGACACACACACACAGACACAGACACACACATATACACACACACAATAGAGCCCAGATAGCCAAAACAAACCTAAATAAAAAGAATAATTCTGGAGGTATTACCATACTTGATTTCAAGCCACAGTGATAAAAATAAAATAAAATAAAAATAAAAAAATAGCACTGTACTGGCACAGACACCTAGATCAATAGAAGACCCACATACAAGGTCACACAACTATAGACCCTGGATTTTTTACCAAGACGCCAAACACACACACTGTACAAAGGATATCTTGGACAAATATTACTAGTAGAACTGGATTTCTCCATGTAAAATAATAAAACTAAATCCTTATCTTTCAGCCTGAAAAAAAAAAAAATCAACTTAAATGAATCAAAAACTTCACTAGGTGGCCACAAATTCTCATGTTGCTAAAGAAAAAAGTAAGGACTTTTTGACTAGAACTCTATTTACTCAGGAATTAAGGACAATAATCAACAAATAGGACCTCATGAAATTAAAAAGCTTTTTTGTTTTGTTTTGTTTCTCAAGGCAGGGTTACTCTGTATAACAGCCCTGGCTGTCCTAGAACTACTCTGTAGACCAGGCTAGCCTTGAACTCAAGAGAACTGCCTACCTTTGCCTTCTGAGTGCTGGGATTAAAGGTATGAGCCATAATTTTTTTTAAAAGGAGTTTGAACACAGGTATCCTGCATGGATAGACATGGGTCATTAACTAAAAACCTATGTACCAGATATGGGATGCCTCCCCATTAGTTAGTGGTCAAGAAAGCCTCAAAGGCCCCCAAAACAACACAAATTGCCACCACTCTCAGTTGTCCACCATAATAAGACAGTAAGACCCTACTGCTAAAGACACAACACAACACACTTCAGCTTCAGGACATACAAAATTCCAATCACGCTGGAATTCATCTGAAACTTCCTCTCTCCTGGCTAGATTTCACAGTGCTGGGTGCTATGCTATGCAGGCCCCAGGGAGAAATGTCATTAATGGCATTACCCAGCAGTTTTAAACTTTGAAAGCTCTACAAAAATATAGACCCTCCAAGCAAGAGGTACCCATGGATGCAATAGAGGCATAAAATATACAGGGCTAACCAAATGCTTGAGGTCTGCTCCAAAATAAATTCATGCCTGGGTCTGTAACCCTACACAAAAGTCTATCGCTTGGGAGGTCACATGCCCTAGGAAAGAACCCAATGAATAACAGTTCATAAGGAAACTAACAAATGGTCAAAATGTTAAGAAAAAAATTGTTCATTCCTAAAATAGGACATCTATATCATTCCCCTTTTAAAACCCACCACCGGGGGCTGGAGAGATGGCTCAGCGGTTAAGAGCACCGTCTGCTCTTCCAGAGGACCCGGGTTCGATTCCCAGCACCCACATGGCAGATCACAACTGTCTGTAGTTTCAGTTCCAGGCAAACACCAAGGCAAATAATTAAATAAATAAATAAAAGTGTTAAAAAAAAAAAAAAAAAAAAACCCACCACCGAAGAGGCTTTAGAATATAAGAGCAGGGAGAAGAGAGGAGTGATGTGAAATGTTATCTTCTGGTGTGACATGGCCACTGTACCTGTTGCTATCTGCATAAGGTAAAGCTAACAAGACCAGTCAGCCTTCCAAGACAGCAACACTAATTGGACTCAGTGGGTTACCAAGATAAGAGGGAACATGAAAATGGGAAGGAGACCTGTTGGGAAATACTAGGGTTGGGATAGAGCTGGAATAGATATGATCAAAATACACTGTATATGCATGTGAAAATGTCAAATAATAAATATATTTTTAAAAATTTAAATATTTTTAGAAATTAGAGAGCTCAGCAGTTGCGAATACATACTGCTGCTAGGTATGCACATGGCTTTAATCTCAACACTCAAGAGGCAGAGGTAAGCAGATCTCTGTGAATGCGAGGCCAACCTGGTCTACAAAGCAAGTTCTAGGACAGTCAGGGCTCTGTTACACAGAGAAACCTGTCTCAAGAAACAAACAACAACAAAATAAAACTAACATATACTGGTCTTTCCGAAGGCCAAAATTCAGTTCCTGACATCCAGGTAAGAAGGTTCATAACCTCCTCTAACTACTTCTCCAGGGGCCACCAATGCCTCAGGCCACCTTAGGCCCACGTAATCATGTACACAGACACATTCTTACACATATAACTTAAAAATAATGAAAATAGCCAACCGGTAGTGGCATATGCTTTATTCTTAGCACTTGGGAGGCAGAAGCAGGTGTATCTCTGTGAGTTCAAGACCAGCCTGGTCTACAGAAACAGTTCTAGAACAGCCAAGGCCACACAAAGAAACACTATCTCAAAAAAACAAAAAAAAAACAACAAAAAAAAAAAACAAAAAAGGAAAGAAAAAGCCATTAAAAAAAAAGAATCACCTCATCGTAATTGGTATCATTCAGATCCTCATCGTCATCATCAGCAGCCTGATTTTTCTTCATCTGGTCCCCCACAGTTCTCTTCCCTGGTGGGGCATGCCGATCATCCACAGGATCGTTTGCATCCCGAGCAGGCCCAATATCTGATCGAGTGGTAAAGCCAGTGGCACTGAAGAAACCCAAAGACATCATTATTTGAATGACCCTAAACCCATGCTCTCTTCTATTCATTGTTTAGAGACATCACTTCTCATACTTCTGGGAACTTCCAAAGAGCCTAGTAATAATGAAGTGCATGCTTATCTATTACTGATCTTCTTTGTTTGGTGAACCTTTTAACCTACAATTGAGTATGTCAGAGACAGTTTTTCTTCAACCCAAACTGTCTATTTCTCCTCCACATCACTGTCCAGGTCTTCAGAAGTCCCTGCTCTCCAGTTCTGACCTCATCTTTCCAATTGTCTGTTTTGCATGAACTCTCCACTGTCAACAAGGCCCAAACTGAGTTTCCTCCTTTGCAAAATCAACAGCTGTCTGCTTTAACAGCCATTCCATAAGAGAAACTATACAATCATCTTTGCCTCCCTTTTGAATTCTCTCCATTCTATCTGTCCACAACTACTACTAACAAATTGTTCCTCAAGACAACTCCTGCCATGACTGAAAATCCACTTATCACCTCTACCTCCAACCTATTCCTACTTCAACCACAAAGTGCCAGGTGATTCTTTTCAAAAATGTAGCTCAGCCAGGCAGTGGTGGCACACACTTTTAATATCAGCAGAGGCAGGTGGATCTCTGTGAGTTCAAGATCAGCTTGATCTACAGAGCAAGTTCCAAGACAGCCAGGAGTACACAAAGAAACCCTGTCTCAAAAAATAAAAACAAACAAAACATTAAAATAAAAAAAAAAAGTAGCCTATAAATGCTAAGGTCCTCATAGCCTCCAGTTTCATTCTTCTTACAGCAAATCCAACTATTCTGGATTCCTTTCTCTTCTGGCCTCACTGGAACTGATCTTTTTCTTTTGTATTTATTTAACTTCTATGTGGTGTGTTAAGCCGTATTTATACACAACATGTATGCAGGCGTCTGTGGAGGTCAGAAGAAGATACCATAGCCCTTGGAACTGGAGTTACAAGCAAGCTGTCAAACACCTGATATGGCTGCTGGAAATGAAATTCAGGTCCTCTACAAAAGCAGTAACTGCTAGGCCATCTCTCTACTCCCTTTTGTCTTTTTAAAAAGAGGTTGGGCAATGTGTTGGAATCAAACCCATGGTTGTAGCATGATATACTTGGCCACACCTCCAGCTGCCTTTTTAAACTGTTTATTATTTATTTATTTAGTGTATGACCTATCACATATATAGAGGTCAGAAGACAACTTCAGAGAATCACTTCTGCTGCCTATCACTTGAATTCTGTGGATCGAACTCAGGCTTGACAGAGCCTTTATCCACTGAACCACCTCATCAGCCCCCTACTTGCATTTTTACCTATCTATACCAATTCTACTTTAAAAAAAAATTATTTATTTATTATATATACAGTATTCTGTCTACACACCAGAAGAGAGCACCAGATCTTATTAGAGATGATTGTGAGCCACCATGTGGTTGCTGGGAATTGAACTCAAGACCTCTGGGAGAGCAGCCAGTGCTCTTAATCTCTGAGCCATCTCTCCAACTCCAAATTCCACTGTTTGTTTGTTTGAGAAATGGTTTTTCTGTATAGCCTTGGCAGTCCTGGAAATTGCTCTGTAGGCCAGGCTAGCCTCTGGCTCCCAGGTGCTGTGGATTAAAGTGGTGCACCACCACCGCCTGACACAAATTCCACTTTTCTTTACTCCTTCCAAGTCTGACACTTCAAAATCCTCCTTGTAAACCTGACTAAAATGCTACACCGATGAATATCTCCTGACTTCTGTTCTCTTTTATGTGCTTATACAAACACCAAACTTCTTCTACTGAATTCAGGTCATCGGATAATGTGTATAAATGCCCCATCTTCTAAATGCTATTATATTAGCAAGAGAGACTTATATCTAATCAAATGCACAAAGAAGTAGAACAAATACTATTCATTTACCCAACATCTTATGGCCATCCCTGGAGGTTGGGCATTTTAACAGGTGACCTATAGTCACATATCCTAGAGGGAAACGATGCTTAAGGCAATAAGGGAGTAGCACACTCTCACTATACACATCAGACTCAACTGTTCCTTACAGCCGACTTGCTTAGGCATATTACTTCAGACACCAAAACACTGAGACTCAAACTCCTGTGTGAGCCCTGAGATCTGATTAACACATCAGGATGGCAGTCAGGCCTCATGGGCCCGCTTATTCTGACCAAAAAAAAAAAAAAAAAAAAAAAGCCACTTTGCCTGGCAAGCATTATGCCAAATTAATTACCTAGGACTATGTGGTGGTGAATGTTAATCTTGTTTCTGTTTTGAAACAAGGTTTAAGTAACCCTTGCTGTCTTGGGGTTCGCTACGAAGATCAGGCTAGTCTTTAAAGATACTAAGGTCTCTGCTGCAACCCCACAGCCCCCTCCGCGGCCCGCCTCAATGATAGGATTGAGAGATCTGAGCTACCACCCCCAGGCACTTGTTTTGTTTTGTTTTGTTTTTGAGATCGGTCTCAACTGGGCCTGGAGCGAGCTGTGTTCCACGGCACTAGCCACCAGCCCCGGTACAAGTTCCGCCTGCTGCCTTACCCCCGGCCCAGCCCGGGTACGTAGCCGAGCGGCGCGGGCATGCCAAGAAACGGCTTCTTCTTTTTGTTCATGGCGGTGTTGTTGGCCGAGGTGGTGAAAGGTAGAGAAACAGGAATGCAGCAGAAGGCTCAGAATCCTCCCGGTGTCGCAGCTGGAAGAGACGCAGCTTTTACGTCGCCTGCGCCCCGGAAGTAGAGGGTAAAGTCGCGCAAAGCCCCGCCTACCAAGATCTTCGGGCGGAAGTTAAAGATGTGGATTTCCGGTCGACGATACGGAGTGGGTTTGCTGTGAAAAGAAGAGTAGGCGTGCGCGCGGAAGGCACTAACCATTGGCTCAGCGGGCAGCACAGGCGGGCGCTAGGGTCTAGCGTTCTGTAGCGGTACCCGAAACGAGGCTCCTGATCCCAGCAGGCTTGTTTAGGAGCGTACTGGTGCAGGCTTGTTGGCGAACCCGCCTAGCCTTAGAAAACTGATTCAGCAAACATGACCAAGACCCGACTTTCCTGGCTGTAGTGTGTGATCACCGACCGCTGAGACACTGCACTCTGCAACTGCTGCTCTGTGCGCTCAGCGTTCAGAGTCGGGACCCCTCCTACACCGTTCCATTCCCATACGCCTTCAGAGAACAAGTGCAAGGGCCGACATCACAAGCTTGAGAGTGATTGTGTGGACACACACCACTGTACTATACACAGATATTTTCTGCCTGTGTACAGCTCTACCTTCAAGACAATACCAGTCCCACCTGTTGGGTAATAATAGCCTCAGGTCAGTCAGACTGAACTGGGCAATAGCCTCAAGCTATGAAGAATTGCTTAGCCCCAGGGATGGTGGACTCTATGGGCAAAAACAATATGCAAGGGGTATGGAAAACGATCCTGCCCCTAGTTAAATCACAAAAGCGGCTATAACTTCCTGTTAGCTACTCGGGGTGTGTGTGTGTGTGTGTGTGTGCTTGTGTTCCAGTCCCTCCATGTGTGCTCCCCTTTCATTGGGTGGAAAGGTTGGGGCCCTTCTGTGTTTCAATAAAGCAGTATCAACCTGCTGAGATAGAGTCTGCCTCTCCCACTTTTCTTACACCGGACCAAGCTCTTAAGGCAGACAGAAAAAACTGCAAGTTGCTGTGGCCTATACTCTTTGCTGGACCAGGCAACCAGACTTCTGCGTCTAATGTCTTTCAGTGGGGTACTGAAGCAAACAACCATTCTTGGCTCCCCCAAACAAGGTTTTAGAGAGGAACAGGATTGAGTCTGTGAACACTGAACCCTTGGAAACTAAGCCTGATTCAGGGGCTCAACAAACCTAGTACTTTCTGGAGTTCAAAGCAAAGTGGCAGGCAGGTAAGAGTCAGCTACTGTTTCTAGGAAATGAGTCTGAGATAAGAAAACGCTCCAATAAACAATGAGCAAGTGGGGCTGGAGATACAGCTCAGCGATTAAAAGCACCCCTCCCCGCAGAGGACAAGGGTTCACCCACCCGGACAGCTCACAGCTGACCATAACCCCAGTGCCAGAGGATCCGAAGTCCGCTTCTGGACACCAGGTACATTCATGGTGCAAAGATGTATACATTTGGACAAAATATTTATTAAAATGGATGTTTTTAAAGGATGAGTAAGTTAGGATACAGGTATTTGGAAGAGTTTGATCCGGCTCTTGGCTGGACAGGGTAAGTAAAAGGCCACAGGTGTGATTAGCGTTTCCACCACTACCACATCAAAGGGACCAGGGACCAACAGCTCCTCGCTCGCCAACTGCAAAGACCTTCCAGCTCGTTGCAGGAAAGGCTGGTCCACGGAGTCATACCCAGGTGCGCAAGGACGCCTTTTGCCCTGGCGGACACCCTCAGCATACGCAGTCGCGCGCCGCCGATACACCTCCAAGCTCCCGGAGCGCGCCTTGCGCCCAGGGCTGGGCGGCAGGTGCTTTGCCGCGCAGACTCTAGGGCCGCAGGGATCGGCTTGGACTCGGCCGGCTCCGGCGGACGGGGACGCGGTACGCGTTGCCCATCGGCCGCACTGGCCGCCTCGTACTCCGCGAGGGGCGTGTACCCGAGCCGCGCACTGGCGGGCTCCATGTTCACCGAGCTGAGGTCAAAGCTGAGCCCCCCGCGAGCTCGCGCCGGGGCTGTGCGTACAGGCTTCGGGGAGCGCCCGGATGTGGACGGTGAGCTGGAATGGACCCAGTGGCAGGAATACCGTGGGCGGTGGGGTGGGAACGGGATGGGTACCGCGGCCCAAGGAGAGGACTGGGGCTGGACTCAGAGGGTTTCCGGGAGCGACCACCGGGGGGAAGTCTTTGTCCAGCATTACGGGGCAGGAGGGTGGCGGTCACCCTCAGGCCTTGGCTTGGGGTGGGAATGACTGGCAAGAGCTTTTTCACCACGCTGACACCACACTCTTTACTTCACACAGAGAAGACCCTAACGTTGCGGCCGAGGCATATAATTCAGAGGTTGGGGTTGGGAAAGAGACTCTGACCCTGTGCACAGAGGAAATAGGCGGGGCCTGGGCAGCCCTGGCAGGTGCAACTGGCTATACCTAAGACGTTAGACTGGTTTCCCTTAGGAGGTGCATTCTCACACTAGCCCAGAGAAGGCCCTGCAAAGCCCTCAGACTACAGTGCCTATTCCTTGGACCTTGTTGTTTTAGAATAAGTCTTACGGTAGGTACTACAGGCTATCTCAGAGTGGTGACCATGTACTTCTTACGTCCACCTTCTTTCTTCTGTTGGCTGGCAGGCACCACATAGAGTCATCTGTCCATATACGGTGCTTATGGGTGCTTTCTGTGTGCCAAGACCTGGGCAAGCCTTAGGGATCCAGACATTGACCCTCCCCAGACTCATGTCAGTAGAAATTCCCCAAAATGACTCTAAAACTAACTTACCAAGTGCAATGAGTGGGGAAAGAAAGCCCCCAGTACATCTGTGGTGACCAGTCCATTCCTAGCTGACACCCTACTCACCCTAGTTCTGGAATAGTCCCTGCAGAAGCCACATAGAAGGGAAATCAAGCATGTGTCCAGCAAGTTTCGTTGTCAGCTTCCCCAAAGTTCAAATTTTTTTGTTAATGAGTAATAGTGACTGTTGAAGACATAGATGTGTATCTACATCTTGGACCTGAATGACATATGGGAGGCTTATGTGCCAGCCCAATTTGAGGGCAAAGCAAGTCAGGGCAACTCTGAAAATGGCTCCCCTGTCCTGGATATAGGAATGTACATCCTCTAAGTACACTTGGCAGCAGAGTGTGAGCTATCATCTGGTAAAAGGAAAGGCTTGTCCACTTTACTTTTTGAAAGAAGTCTTCAAGACAACTCTTGCAAATTTTCTTCTGCCTCAGGGGCTTGAGATTCCCCCAAAGGAGAAATTACTCCTCATTGGTAGAGAGATTTACTTGTCAGGAAGCTGGTTCACAGGGGAGGAGCCTGCCTCTGACCACTCTGACTAGGAATCCCTGCATACAGCCACTGCCCATTTCAGCTTCTGCCAGACCCTCCTAGAGCACACAGTATCAGCTGAGAACATACCCTGCCACCTGCCTCGGACACCAGGCACCAGCTTCACCTGGCATGACTCTCGTAGCCAGAGGGCATCCAGCAGCAGGCCAATCAAGCTCCTTCAACAGCCGGGCTCAGAGACTCCTCAGGTACCTACCTACCCCAACTAATCTTATCCCTTGCCCTCAATTTTTATTACATTCATTATACTGACCTTATCTCCCCTGCAGGCCCGGCTATATTCTGATCATTATGGCTTGTACCATACAAGCCCTTCACTGGGTGGCCTGACAAGGCCAGTGGTCTTATGGAGCCAGCAGGACGTTTGCAAGTGGCTCAAGAAGCATTGTCCTCACAACTACCTCGTCTATGTCGAGGCCTTCTCCCAGCATGCCATCACTGGTATGGTGGGTTATGGGTTAGGGAGGTCTAGGATGCTCAAGAGAGTCTCCACCTCACTTAGCTTTGTCTTACCTGTATCCTCCAGATCAGTCTCCTTTCTGTGCCTCTGCTGTGTGTGTCTCCCTCTATCTCTATAGCACGAGTTCTACTTGGTCTTACGAGCCAGACCACATGCCTTTCCCAGTCTCTCTGGTCTGTCTTTGATGTTTCTTCTTCTCTGATTGGCCTGTTATCTTTTGATCAATCTTGTCTTTCTCTCTGCCTTTCTCCCTTTAAAAATCCCTGAATAACTGTTCTACTTCCTTAGTCTTTGGTGAGCTTTTTGGGGTTTGTTGGCCTTTAATCTTGATGGAGAGTCTTATTACGTGGTCTCTCTGCTTTGCCTCTTCTTGCCTCACTGTCTTCTTCCTTCTCTCTCCCTAGGTCGAGCTCTACTTCGACTGAATGCAGATAAGCTGCAGAGAATGGGGTTGACCCAAGAGGCTCAGAGACAGGAGGTGATGCAGCAGGTGCTCCACCTGCAGGTGCGGGAGGAGGGGCGGAGCCTGCAGCTGCTCAGCCAAGGTTAGTAGCAAGCTGAGGGTGTAGGATATTTATTCTGACCAATGAAGGGTGGATGGGGGATCTGGTAAGGACCATCCTGGGGTATGCCAAAAATACAGCTCTTCCTCCTACAGCTTCCTTTGGAAACATGTCTTAGCTGCTGCCTAGACTTGGACCCCAGACCCCAACACTGTGACCAGAGCCCACAGCCAAGGATGAGGCAGAGCTGGCCCTAAAGCCCCATTGGATTCTGCAAGATACCATAATGACTAAACCTAGCCCAGCGAACGGGAGGAGCAGGATTGCCACCTCCAGGTTTCTCTGGAGAGGCGCTATAGGTTCTGCCCTGTGGCTGGGTAGGTGGTTGCAGCCTGCTTGAAGACCCTTCTTCTGGGATCCAAGCCCAAGTCTACCCCTGGTGCTGCTGGCAGCAAACAGGGAAACTGCCTGGAGCAAGAGTGGGGTTTGAATGTCCTTAGACTCCCAGGGAGTCTGTTTATTTATGTTCCCTCCAACATGTGACCATCCCCCATCTTCTGAGTCATAGTCCTCTCCTTAAGTCTTTTAATTCTGTGTTTTCCCCCAGGCACCTCTAGGTCAGCCACACAGCAGGAGAGACAAACTTTCTTGGCTCTCTTTCAGGTGTCTCTTCTCTAACCCTCTCAGAGTACAGCAGTCCCAGCCTGTTTTCCACAGTGATGGTGGTGATATCAGCCCAGCTAGGTACTGTGACATGTGCTTCATTCAGCGATTATGAAACTTCAGCACACTATGTCCACTCATGACAACTGAAATTGAGAGGGGTCCAAGATGCTCAAGCTCTAAAACCAGTCTGTGGTACAACACAGACTCTAGTGCTGTACAGGTGACTCCATACACAGCCCACCAGTTCAGCAATGTTCTCAACCTTACCTTTGAAGAAGTCTTGCTTTTAAGCATCTTCCCTATTCCTTGTTGTGTGTTGTGTGTGTGTGTGTGTGTGTGTGTTTCTCCCAAGAAAATCTGTATTTATAATTTTTCCAAGAAAATTATGTAGGGCTGTTCCTCTCATGTGTTACCAGATATCTGAACACCCTTCCTTGGGTATTTGGGGGCTGGTGCTGCCAGGAAGAAGGACAGTGAGGATGCTTCTGGCAGCTCACTCTTACTCTGCCCTCTACTAACTTTCCAGGGACTCTGAAATCTCAGGGACAGTTGAGGCTTGGCCTCCAGTCCCCTCCGTGTGCCAGAAGCTGGCCTCAATTTAAGGTTGCTCATTACAGTTAATTTAGGCTACTGACCTGGCATCTCCCACCCTGTATGTCCTCCACCTATGGAAGGGTCACCTTGTTGTGTTTGCCTGCCTTTAGAGTGTATCTTCCAGTCCTTGTTCCTGCAACCAGAGGGCTCTCTCTGCCCCCTTTCTCCCTTCTCTGTCTTTTCTATCCTATGCTCCTGTCCTGTCTTCCTTGGTTTTTGGTCACTTTTTTATACTCTGACCAAAAAAAAGAAAAAGAAAAAAATCAGAAATAAATCTGGTTCTTAAATACCACCAGTGTTGGATCTCTGAGGAGCAAAAGGGTGTCTAGGACAATGCCTATTAGATAGAACCACTAGAGGGCAGTAGTGTTGCATTCTGGAGACGCTACTTGGTAACACCTGAACAGCAGGGCAAACAGGATGTCTTAGGTATAGGTCCTGTGGAGTGGATGTTACCCCAGTTTGGGCCACAACAGCCCTGAAACACTCAAAATAACAGCTTGGGTACATGGAACCATGCTCTCTGGATCTGCTCTAACAAAGGTTTCCTGTTGGTTCATGGTCTGGGTGTAGCTTAATGATATTGGACATGTTTTGTGACCCAGGCCTGTTTGATTCCCAGCACAGAGACAGAAACAGAGGTCCTCTAAAAGTAGAGAAGAATCTTTATCTATTTTTTCTACTTGTTAGTGGCTGTCAGGTATTCCTGGGATCAAGGTTACACCACTAATTCGTTTCTGTGATCACTCTTTTTTGGCTGTTACATATCTTCTTTAAATTTAGGGTCTACTTGGGTAATCCAGATAGATCTCAAGAACTTCAGTCACATCTACAAAGATACATTTTCCAAATAAAATATCACTACAGGTTTAGGAATTTAACATGGTCATCTGTTGGAGCTCACTTTTCAGCCAGCCCTGACATACATGAATCACACACCCTGAACACAGCAATCAGACATACAAATAGGAACACAGAGGCACACAACACACAGACATACCTAAATATATACAAACACACTTGCATATTTGACAAGACACAATGATGCCTACAAAGATATATAACAACATCCCCAAATGCACAGATATAATTACTCAAGCACACAAATACTAATGTATAATCCCTCACTAACATAAACACATAGGACATAGCATACCATGTGGTGCACATAAGCACACTACATTGCAAAATGATTTGACACCTAGATACACAGAAAAGCCAGTTACAGGGAGGTGGGACTGGAGAGATGACAGAATGGTTAAGAGCACTCGCTGCTCTTATAGAGTTCCCAGCACCCACTTCAGACAGCTCACAACTGCCTCTAACTCCAGCTTCAGGGTATCTGATGCCCTCTTCTGGCTTCTATGCACACACACACACACACACACACACACACGTTTAAAAGTCAGTCCTTTTAAATCCTGACACATAGTTACACATGGATGTGCATAACCTGAATATATTATACACCCCACACACACCCTGACATCTAGCTACTAACACATAAGCAAGCATCAGTCGATCTTACCTAGAACAGGACATACAGATATGCCATGACATTATGATGCCTGCACATGACTGCCACCTGACACACATGGTCACTTAGACACATACCAATGTGTGAGCATTGGCATATCACACTTGCGAATACTCAGATTTATACAGGGAAAGCTGATGACCTTGAATGTACCTCAGTCTGTACACTAAGCCCTACCAACATTCTGATGTTCCATGTCCTGGTGGAATGGCAAGAAGTGGCAAGTGCCTTAATCCCAGCATGTGGGAGGCAGAAGCAGGCAAATTTTGGGTTTGATGCCAGCCTTGTCTACAAAGTGAGTTCTAGGCTAGCCAGGAGCTACACAGTGAGACCTTGTTTCAAAAAGCAAAGGGGGCTGGGATGATAGTATTGTGGTTACCAAATGAAAGCCCAATTTTCTCTTCCCTCCTGAATGCTTAGTTCCTCACTGGGAGATGGAGGCAGAGAACAAGTGATAACTTATCTCTTGAGTATCCCTAGGCCTCTTGTGGAGCTCCAAGCTCTTCACTCTACCTCATTATCAGTCAGCTTCCCCCTCTTCAGTCTGCTATAAGAGAATTTATTTCTCTCTGCTTCATTTATTCCAAAATCCTGTGAATTGGGGCATCATTACCCCCAGATCTGATACTGGCAGCCCAGGCTCTGGGCCAGAGAAGCTGGATACTTGACATTGGTCTAGAACCACTGTTCATAATAATGAGAGTTGATTCAATAGCCAGTAACCCCAATAAAGCACAATGGTCTTACAGTGCCTAGATTAACTAAGGAGGCCACAGCGACTGAGGCTGGGGCACGCCCTGACAGTCTATGGAGGTCCTATAACGGAAATTTTCCTTCATAGGTCTACTTCAGCTAGCGCTGAGACAGGATTGGGGGTAGTGTCCAGAGTTCCTGACATGCCTCATTTTACTGGACTATCCACAAAGCGACTCCTGCCCTAGGTACGCCTAACAGGCCTCTTGGTTCTGCAGATAAGAACCAAGACTACTACTACTGATCTCCCAGCCTTGAGAAGCAGGCAGGCCTTACTGGCCCCTTCCCCGCAGCGACTGCAGCATGAATACCGCGAGAGTTCGCCCCCGCCCCCCCGCCCGCAGTAAAACTGTCAAAGGTGGGAGGGGCGGGAGCGCGCATGTGCGCAGCACGGCGCGCAGTGTGCGCCGCCCGGACCCCGCGCCCCGCGCCCCGCGT
Organism: Sigmodon hispidus; assembly: GCA_004025045.1. NCBI lineage: Eukaryota > Metazoa > Chordata > Mammalia > Rodentia > Cricetidae > Sigmodon > Sigmodon hispidus. The sequence goes on from PVIH01004586.1 coordinate 46,027, forward strand.
CCCGGCCCCGGCCCCGGCTCCAGCTCCGGCCTGGCCTGGCCGCACCCGTTGGGCGCTGCAGGTAAGCGCCGGCCCTGGTCGCTCTAACGCGGCCCCGGCGCCACTCCGCGCCCCGCACCAGCCGTGTACCCAGCCCGCCTCCTCGCCGCGCCCGGACCCGCGCCCCGCTCCCCGCGCCGGCGCCGTCCTCCCGCCTCCTCCTTCTCCAGAAAAAGTCGCCATTTTGGTTCACTGCCTTCGCCCCCCCGCGGTCGGCGCTTCCGGGCCAGGCTGCAGCCCGTGTCCGGCTCCAGGTGACAGGTGGGTGGCCACGGGCCTCCAGGTGCTGGTCTTGGCAGCACTTGTCTGGCCAGGCGAATGGCCTGAGTCCGCGGCGGCGCCCTCTTCCCTGGAGGCTACAAGAGAGATCCTGGGGACCCCAGGTGGTGCGGGATTTTCCTTCTACCCTTGCAACCATGCCTTCCTTACCCCTAACTCTTGATTTCTGCTCAGGCACAGAAAGGCTGAAAGGGTGCATCAAGCCCTTTACCCCTGACCTCAAATGTTACCAGGATTCTGGATGACTCGTTTCCTTCTGAAGCTACAAAAAGAAGACACCCAGAGAACTTTGTTTGATTTAAGACCCTCCCTCCCTTCGTTAGGCCCAGGATGGGGTATTGCCCTTGGCAGTGGACAGTGACTGTCCTGACCTCTAACCTAAATGCTCCTGCATATAGTAGCCCCTACACATCCCCTCTAATTTAAGTTGATCAAAAACTGTCAAGCTCACCTACTTGAGCCTTACTCTTTGGTACCGCCCCCTTCTGTAGCTTTGGGCGCCTCTGAGAGGTCCCCACATGGCTATACTCAGTTTTCAGGGTATCGATGTCCCAAGCAGAACAAGTCTCTGGAGCCGCCATCCCCTGCATGCTTTGTAGCTTCAGCTTGGCTAGGCCAGTATTGGCCTTAACCTGTTTAGCTAAAGTGGGTTCCTAGGTAAGGAACCTAGAAGTTGTTGAGAATAGCAAGAAATGGTAGTCTGCTAGCCTATGGTGGTGGCTCAGGTTCTGAACCAATGCCTCCATCTGGGGTGAGGGGTCCTAACTATACAGAAGGCTGAGAAGACAGGCAAGTAGGTTGGCTCAGCAAGCATGGGGACCAAAATGGAGTTCCCAATGGGTCTTAACGTTGCCCACCAGAGAGATGGGTGCATGTGGACTATCTTTTGTGTCCATAGAGAGGTTTTCTTTTTTTTTTTTTTTTTTTTTTTTTTTTTTTTTTTTTTTTTTTTTTTTTTTTTTTTTTTTTTTTTTTTTTTTTTTTTTTTTTTTTTTTTTTTTTTTTTATTTTTTAAAACTTTATTTATTTATTTATTTGCCTTGGTGTTTTGCCTGGAACTGGAACTACAGACAGTTGTTAGCTGCCATGTGGGTGCTGGGAATCGAACCCGGGTCCTCTGGAAGAGCAGATGGTGCTCTTAACCGCTGAGCCATCTCTCCAGCCCCCTAGAGAGGTTTTCAAGGGTGCCTATCTGGGTAAGTTAGTATCTGAATGAGCAGGGCCAGAGCCCTGAGCAGAAAGTGTCCTTGAGGCATCCTGGCATGGCTGCCTTTGAGCCAGTAATCATAACTGGTGTTAATTGTCCCCCAAGAGGGATATAATCAGTCTCCTTCCTATTGCATAGGCCCTTTCTGAACACAGGCCCCACCTGATCCATTGCACACTGTGGTACTATGTATCTAGATAATGGTGAGGTGGGTGCTTCAAATGTAGTTGAGAGTCTAAGCTCTTTCCACACTGCTCATGCCTTCTGGGTTATTTGGAGAGAGCTTGTCTGTACAAACCCCCTTCCCTAGGTTAGAAGCCCCCATTACTTGCTTTTTGATGTGATAGGTGAAGGATGCCAGGGCTAGAGAGACCTGTTGTGGTTATCTAGGATAGATGAAATGCCTGGCTTAAGCCCATTCAGCTCATAGGTCTATCTATGTACTTGCTCTACAGAGATGACTGAATCCTTCTGCGTTGGAGGAGGCCGAAGACTTCAAGGGTCCAGCAAAAGTGGATCAGGAAAGGGTGGCAGCCGGAAGGAAGTCCAGCTTCCCATGTTGCAGGACCCACCAAAGCTGGGTGAGGAGCTAGGGCAGAAATTAATTTTCTGGGAGACAGATAGCCAGTAGTAGAGTAGGCTTTCTCCTTGGGTGTCCTGAAGACCTTCATGGGGTGGAGATTGTTAGATAGCCTGAGGTTTAGGTTCTTGTCCTAGGTTAACTATAGACTCTGGGTCTTGGTATGGGTAGACCAAGACTCAGTCTGGACTTGCTGCCCCTTGGGGTTGGTGACATTATACAGCCACTGAGCCATGCTGACTCCTGTGCTGCAGGTATGCCAGTGGTCCACAGTAGACATACAGTGCCTAGCCAGGCCTCGCTCTGCTTTGACCCCGGAAATCCAGCCAGTGACAGGACAGAAGGGAAGAAAAAAGGGAGGCCGAAAGCCGAGAATCAAGCTCTCCGAGATATTCCTGTGAGCTTCCTGAGGGTGGGGTTGGGGGCGGGGGAGCTTATGCTGTTCAGTTTGTGAAGGCCACTGCCCTGCCCTTACCTGCTCTCCACACATCCTATGCCAGCTTATTTCATCATGTGGCCTAAGGCCCTTACATCTGACTGTTTAAGGTCCCAGCGGGCTATGTTAGTAGTGTGCAGCATAGATCTGCAGCATGGCTTCAATACTTGGTCTGCTCTTTAGGTTAAAGGGCTTATTTGGTTTGGGGAGCTTTGAGTCTGAGTAGCTACAAATCAGCAGCTTGGCCTTTTTCTCTGTCCAGCTCTCTCTGATGAACCAGTGGAAAGATGAATTCAAGGCACACTCAAGGGTGAAGTGTCCAAACTCAGGGTGCTGGCTAGAGTTCCCCAGCATCTACGGGCTCAAGTACCATTATCAGCGGTGCCAAGGGGTAAGGGGCTGTGGGTCGGGGAAGAGGAGGCCTGGGAGTGCTTCTGGGCAGAGGCCCCCGGGGCCCCATCCCACACCTGCCCTCCCTGCCCAGGGTGCTATCTCAGATAGGCTGACCTTCCCTTGCCCCTTCTGCGAGGCCGCATTCACCTCCAAGACCCAGCTGGAGAAGCACCGGATTTGGAATCACATGGACCATCCCCTGCCTACCCCCAAGCCTGGCCCAGTCAGCCGGCCGGTCACCATCAACCGGCCTGTTGGGGTCAGCAAGCCCATCGGAGTGAGCAAACCTGTTACTGTTGGCAAACCAGTGGGAGTCAGCAAACCCATTGGCATCAGTAAGCCAGTCACAGTCAGCAGGCCTATGCCAGTCACCAAACCTGTCACAGTCAGTAGGCCCATGCCAGTCTCTAGGCCTGTGCCTGTCACCAAGCCCATCCCAATCACCAAACCTGTGCCACTCACCAAACACATGCCGGTCACCAAACTTGTGACAGTAACAAAATCTGTGCCACTCACTAAGCCAGTACCAGTCAGCAGGCCCATTGTGGTCAGCAAACCAGTGACGGTCAGCAGGCCCATTGCCATCAGCAGACACACACCACCTTGCAAAATGGTATTGCTGACCAAATCTGAGAACAAAACACCTCGTGCTACAGGCAAGAACAGCAATAAGAAAAGGTACAGGAAGTCATTTGGGGTGGTAAGTTTTCAGGTGTGCCTGGGGGGTGAGAGGGTCCCTGGGTTCACCTGGATCTCACCTTACCTGCCACTTTCAGGGCTGCAGACAGTTTGGACACCTGCCCCATCCTGCCCAAGCAGGCAAGGCCAGAGAATGGGGAGTATGGCCCATCTACCATGGGCCAGAGTGTGACTTTCCAGCTGGGTACAGATCCCAGCAACAATAGCTCCCTACTGCCAGGAAGTAGGCCCTTGATGGGCAAAGAGCCACTGCGGCCTGCAGACCCAGCGTCCCAGCCAGAGGAGGACCCCGAGCGCACAAAGCACAGTAAGATAAGAGGACTGGGAGATTGGCCGTGGCAGGCTCTGACCTTTGAATGGTTATGTGACCAGAATCCTGGCACTCATTTTCTCTTCCCTGAGTCAGGAAGGAAACAGAAAACACCCAAGAAATTTACAGGGGAGCAGCCATCTATCTCAGGGACCTTCGGGCTCAAAGGTAAGACCCCAGCCAGCTGGAGACTTCTGGGACTGAGTATGTCAGTATTTAACCCATATGTCCTTTTCACATTGTATATGCACACAGGCCTGGCCAAAGCTGAAGATAAGGCCCGAGTTCATCGCTCCAAGAAACAAGAAGGATCAGGCTCTGAGGAAGTGCGGAAGAAGGTGCTGGCCACCCCTGTCACTGTCAGCAAGGAGGCACCAGCTCCTGTGGCCCACTTAGCCCCAGGTGGGGGCTGCCTGGCAGGACCCAGGACAGGTCTCCATGGTGGGCTGGATCCTGTAGCAAAGGCATGGGGGCTGCCCCTGGAGTCCAGGGCATTCAGGAGCCCCACAAGCCTGAGGCCTGGCCCTGCCTCATAGGTGGCCCTGAGGAGCAGTGGCAGCGAGCCATCCATGAACGGGGGGAAGCTGTCTGCCCCACCTGCAACGTGGTTACTCGGAAGACCCTCGTGGGGCTCAAAAAACACATGGAAGTATGTCATAAGGTAAGCCTCCTGCCTCTACTTCCACCCCCAAGGTACTGGGAGGGAAGATCCCCTTGCCTTGGTGGGTTTCTCATAGTTAGGCCTTGTCTACAGTTGCAGGAAGCGCTCAAATGCCAGCACTGCCGGAAACAGTTTAAATCCAAGGCTGGCCTCAACTACCATACCATGGCTGAACACAGTGCAAAGGTATGCTGCCTGACCCCCAGCTCCCTGTCTACCCTGACTGCTGACCTCTCATTCCACTGCTACTCCTTTATGCTTGATTTTGGATCTATGGCCCTAATTCCTGGCTGGCATCAGGTCTGAGCTTGCTCTGTCTCCAGCCCACTGATGCTGAGGCCTCTGAAGGGGGAGAACAGGAGGAGCGAGAGAGGCTTCGAAAGGTGCTGAAGCAGATGGGACGGCTACGCTGCCCCCAAGAGGTCTGTGTTGAGCCATGTGGGGGAGTTCAGGACTTGGGAACCTGGATGATTGTTAACCTGGTCTCTGACTTGGATCCCTAGGGCTGTGGAGCTGCCTTCTCTAGCCTCATGGGTTATCAGTACCACCAGCGACGCTGTGGGAAGCCACCATGTGAGGTAGACAGTCCCTCCTTCCCCTGTACCCACTGTGGCAAGACTTACCGATCCAAAGCTGGCCATGACTACCATGTACGTTCGGAGCATACAGCCCCGGTGAGTGGCCCAAAGTCAATGTCCTTGCTCTAATGGCCTGTATTGTGTCATGCATGTGTTTGTGAGTTTATGTGCTTTCTGATAGGAGTAATTTCTACCTTTAGTGATGCTAAGTCTTGTGTGTCCTGAGAGGAAGGATGGGAGTCTAGTGCCTCAGTGTCTTGTTTTTCGTGTATCTACATCTCCCACCACTTACATGCTTCCTGGGTCCCTCAGCACCTGCAGAGACCATAAATGACCTACAACTCAGGCCAACTCCTGATCTCTGGATGTCTTCTTCCTTCTCCCTGACTTATATTGGTCTTGGTGTGTCCTTGCTATCTAGCCCCCAGAGGAGCCCACAGACAAAGTCCCTGAGGCTGAGGACCTGCTTGGTGTAGAACGGACTCCAAGTGGTCGCATCCGTCGCACCTCGGCCCAGGTTGCTGTGTTCCATCTCCAGGAGATTGCAGAGGATGAGCTGGCTCGTGACTGGACCAAACGGCGCATGAAGGATGACCTTGTGCCTGAGACTGCACGGGTGAGTGGTCCACCAAAGGGATGGGCAGGATCTTGGCCCTTGGTCATTCCCTAATTGCTCCCCCAACTTCTTGGTCTCTGACCAGGACAGGCCTCATTTGATTCCCCTGTGGCAGCCATGTTCTTGTGATCTTGGCCATCTACTAACCCCATCTGTGAAGGGGCAAATGACCCTGCTGCAGAAGCACATGCATTATGTCAGAGCAGCATGTGTCTCAGCCTGAAGCTCACCTGGTGCTGTGCCTGGCTTTGCAGCTCAACTACACTCGGCCAGGCCTCCCTACACTTAACCCCCAGCTGCTGGAGGCATGGAAGAATGAAGTCAAGGAGAAAGGCCATGTGAACTGTCCCAATGATGTAAGCTGTGACCAGCATATAGTGGGAGTGGGGTGTTGGGACTCTATCTAGGATAGAGGGCTTAGGTTTGGCCCCTCAGATAACAGTAGAGGTTAAGAGAATGAGTGTCCTATTGGGAAGTAACCATATTTTAGTGTGACCAGCCTATCTCTGACTCTGGGTTCCTATAGAGCCTTCACATGTTAACAAAAGGGACTTCAACTTAGAGACCCATTCACCCACTCTGCCCAAAATCCGGGACTCCAGGGACCTGGCCTCAGAGAAACCCCAGAGTGCTCTGGAGTTGAGGGTGGGGTGCCCCTTGTGTGGAGTTGTGGGAGGGATTCTTCCACAGCTGTCTCCTGCCTGCAGTGCTGTGAAGCCATCTACTCCAGTGTGTCCGGACTCAAGGCCCATCTTGCCAGCTGCAGCAAGGTCAGTCAGTCCTGGGATTATCCCCATGGCTGGGTGGTGCACTGGGTACTTCCAGCTTTCTCTTGCTAAGGGTTTATCTGTATAGGTATAAGACCCCTAGGCTTACCTGTATAGGTGTAAGATCCCTACCCTGTCCGCTGAATATGATCTCAGAGACTAGTAGGTACTCAGCAGGTGGCCCTGAATCTCTCTCTGTTTCCTATACTACTTTGGTTCCAAATCCTGCCCTGGAATCACCTTATCTTATGTGGTATAAGTGTTCACCCTAACCTGAGCAGAGGGCACACTTGGCTTGAAATGAGAACATTTACCAAAAGACTATGACCTATCCCTATAGCACCTGCCTCATCCCACCCTCCTCTAATTTTTTACTCCTTTAGCAGGAGTGGCTTAATAATCCTATTGCAGGGTAGTATTTCAGTCCTAAGCCCACTATTGACACACATCCTCGAAGACAGTACAACTTCTACCCCAACCCTAACCTTTTAGCAGCAAGATAAGGGCTTGGATCAGATGTGGGTGCTTTGAATCTTCCGAAGGTTGGGTACTGGACCACTGTGCATTGCAGGGGGACCACCTGGTGGGGAAGTACCGCTGCCTGCTATGTCCCAAAGAGTTCAGCTCTGAGAGTGGTGTCAAGTATCACATCCTTAAGACCCATGCAGAGGTATGAAAGTTATCTTGTGGACTTGCAGGCTTGGAGACTGGCCTTTGGGATGGGTGGTAGAGAACAGATTGTTCAGATGGTATACACTGAGAAATCTGGTGTTAATCTTCTCAAAATACAGTTCTCTTCCCCTGAAATTCCAAGAGCATGGGTGATAAATCTTGAAGGAAAAAGAAAAAGCAAAAAGAATAGTCTAGGATGCCCCAACTTGGCACCCAGCCACTGAATGGAGCCTCCCAAGGGAGGGGAAACCCTGTCTTCGGCCACTTTCTAGCAGTTGCATGCCTGACCAAAATAATAGTTTAGGTAGGTTAGAAAATGTGTAAGTGGCTAAGAGTACTTCCTGCTCTTCCAGAGGAACAGAGTGTGCTACTTCCTAGCACCCATGTCAAGAGCTCACAACTGTCTATAGCTCTAGCTCCCTGGTTTTCATAGGCACCTGCACTTAATGCACGTACTCATACACAGACACATACATCAAAATCATAATATTAATAAAAGTTTAAAAAAAAGTTAGGTCTGTAGCTTCGAATCAAGGTCCCCAGTCTTGATTGCAAGTTTTCTTTCCCTAGAATTGGTTCCGAACTTCAGCTGACCCACCTCCCAAACACAGGAACCAGGACTCCTTGATGCCTAGGAAAGAGAAGAAGAAAAGTCTGTCAGGAGGAAAGAAGCGGGGCCGCAAGCCCAAGGAACGATCCTCTGAGGAGCCAACATCTAAGCTGCCACCTAACAGGGATGACTGGCCCCCGGGAGGCAGAGACAAGGGGGTCCGAGGCTCCACTGGGAGGAAGGTTGGAGCTGGGAAGTCGCCTGAAAAGTGAACTTAGTGGGCAGGGCCTAGCCACCATGCCCAGCTTTGTCCAGATTAGGGGAGCCAGTTACAGACCTGTCCTCCACCTCCACACACACCCATCTGTCCAGAGGGTTGGCAAACCACTCTGATCTCCCTGAAAGTGGTCCTTCCCCTGTTTAGGTTGCCTCACATGGCTAGGTGGGGCTTCCCAGGAGTACCAGGGGCAGCAGCAAAAGTGCAATAGGCTGGGGAGCCCCAGCCATCTCTATAAGGACATTCTTGAACTTGGCAGAATCTAGAGCCTTGGTGCCATGGGGCATGAAGTGGGTTTGAACAGCCAAATGGCCCATATCTTCACCTACTTCTGGCCCGTAGGGTCCTCACTCTGGCTCCTTCAAAGCTCAGACATTCCTGGTGACCCATAATTGTGGGCTGATAAGGCATCTGAGCAGCGTGGCTGCCATCACTTAGGCCTCACCTCTACCCAACACTGGATCTCCAGTACTCCCAGCTACCTCCCAGGACAGACCCTGTCTAGCTACTGCCATGCTGCCCTGACAGCCACCCACTCATCTGTCCTCTCTCATCTAATTATGTTCCCCTTGCTTCTGTTTTCTACCTCTCTGGGCCTGCTACCCTCCTCTGTCATCCCTGCTGTGCTTCAGGCCTCACCCTACTGACTGATGTGGTCATGGTGGAGTATGTAGCCTTCCAGGCAAGGAAAGAACTCCTTCAGAGAGGCTCAGACCTGTAGCTACCAACCTGAGAGCAAAGGACTAGAATGTTCCACCTCCAGCCTTTAGTTTCTGATCTTGTTGGCACCCTCAGAGGTGCTTCCCTGGGGCCACAACCATGTGAAGCAGAGGCTGACCAGAAGGAGCCTCTAGCCTGGGAGTAGCACCTCTGAGAGACTGCTTATGTCTGCCATGCTAGGTGAGCCCATAAGCCAAGTTTTGTGGGAACCCTCTTTTCCCCCCTGCTTCATCTACCCTCAGTACCTGGTGGCAGTGCTGAGCCCCACCCCTTTAGGGGCCCTGAGGATAACAGGGTCTGTAGGTTGGGCAAGGCCTGGAAGAGAGATCTGGCCTCCATCCGGTTCTACTTTCTAACCCTATCCACTCCTCTGTGAGCCACACTGGAAGAAGGCTGGAGGGCGTGAGAACAGGCTTTTTCTAGTGTGGATTAGAGGTAGACTGAGGCCTCTGCTTCTGATCCTGGATGATGTGAATTTTGATATTTGCCTGTGTGTGTCTCCTGGATGTTGTTAATGCCAGTCTTGTTGCTGTGACAAGTAGCAACCTTTTTTTAAAAATTCTGGGGTTTTTTAATATATATATATATATATATACACACACACATGCATATATATATATACAAAACTCAACATTTTTATGTTTTGGTGCTAAGGGTTTCCTGGTGCCTGAGGTGGAGCTGAACTGTAGTGCTGGCACCTGCCCCCTGACCTCAAGGGGAGGGGTTTCAAGGAGATTTGGGGTGGAGTCCTTCTACACTCTTATCTAGGAAGGCTGTCTCTGGGCAATCCTGATATGATATGCTGGGGATGTTGAATGGACTCTTCAATTCCTACATACCTTTGACACAATCAGAGGGTGGCTGCAGAGGTGGGTAAGAATCAGTATCAAAGGTCAAAAGGAAGGCTGAGGTTTTGGGTGGTGGTGTGCAATTGTGGAAGAGAATGGGGCCCAAGTGCACTTTTCACAACACCTCTGTGGGGTGTGACCATCTACCCCAGCCTCTCAGGTACTTGGCACTTGTAGGAAGAATTAAGACCTGGGCTTGCTGGGGGTTGAGTTTCCAGGGCATGCCTCAAAGCCCAGATGTAGGCTTTGATATGGGACTTAGGGGTTCTGGTAACTTGATGTTTAGCACTTTAATGCCGTTGTTTTTTTTGGGGGGGGGTCAGCTGTCAAAAGTGGCAGTTTGATAAGTACCAGCTGGTGGTGGCTGGTAAGGGGTTTTGGCAAGCTAGTCTGTAATACTCTCTTCCAAGGTGGTAAGGCCCTCCCTGGGCAGGGTTCATCAGAATGCCCACCTCCCTACCCTGGCCCAAAGGTGACTACCAGCCTACACAAACCCTCACCTCAGTAAGAGGGACCATCATGGCAGATCTCCAGGAGGTGATGGGCTTGGATTTAAAGGTCCAAACAAACCCTGGGTCCTTGGCAAAATGCAAAAGTCAGGGTCTCTACAGATCTACCTCTGGCTCAGCGCTTGCCCTGCCCTAAAAAACAAAAGTGCCACGGGCAGACATTTCATGCAGAACCAGGGTGCACTTTATGTTCTGGCACAGGCAGATATCGGGGGTCCTTGGAGTCTTCCTGTCCCTATGGTAGTTCTGAGGGGAGAGTTCTGTGTTCCCCAGATAGGTGGAACCCAGGCCATTGCCCTGGAGGCCTGGTTTCCCAGGTCACCCCTCATACCTGACTGCAGCGCCTCCTAAACTTTGGGTTCCTTGGTTTGGTTTTAATGCAGTTCTCATTACACAAGTGCATTTCTGGCTATCACTTGTAACCATAGATATACATGCATATATATTCTATCTACAAAGTGTTTTATTTGCAAGATGTTTTGAGGTGAGCTTGAGTCCTGCCCGCCTTGTGATCATCTGTCCCCATCCTCATCCCCTGGCCCGGAGTGGTGCGGTGGTGGTCCGTCAACTGTATGTATTAAAATTACTGTATCAAATAAATGTTTATTGATTTTTTTTCCAGGGCTTTTGTGCGGCTGAGTTTGTGTTGAGGCACACTAGGCTTGCCGCACTGCCTTGTGGGGCTCGTAGTCCGCAGCGTGCCAGATTCCCGGCGCGCCTCCCCAGCCTCCGCCAGGTTCGGGACGCCATGGCTGCGCCGCCGGCCTCTGCGGACGCTGCCCCTTCGCCCCTACAGTCCACTGTGGCCCCAGACGTCCCTGTGCCTGGCCGCCCGGCCGAGCAAAGTGAGACCGCGTGTGAGGACCGGTAGGCGCGGGCCTGGATAAGGCAGAGGCCGCGCTCGCCTCTTGGGAGGGGTCAGCACACGGCTTGCATCCTTTCCTAAAGCCCCGGTGGCACTGCGGCATCTCCTCAGATGGGCAGCTCGGTCTCCACAACCGCGTGGATCCTATACAGGTTTCAGTGGTTCTCCGGAGCCTTGTGTTGGCAACCCCCTGCCAGGGAGAGGGAGGTGGCAGGTGGCCTGAAGGGCCCCAGAAGAAGGAAGGCGGAACTGGCCCAAGCCTTTAGCTTTTGGAGGAGTGGAAAACCTGTTTGACCTGTGCGGTCCGGGTTTCTGTCCCTAGCTTTTGCGCACTTGGCTCTAGGCTCCCAGGTGGGTGGTGGGTGTGCTTGACCTGAGTTCGTCGAATTTGATCTCACCAGTTCCTACCCAAATGGCAGCTAGTAGTAATTGTGAATGGTGATCTCTACCTGGCTGAGAGTTTCAGGAGCATGTAAAGTGCTCGACCTGATCGTTACGCGTAGCAACTCCAGGCCACGGCCACCAGGGGGCGGTGACCACACTTGAAACTGCATGTGGCACCTCTTCCGGTCTGATTGCACCAGTAGAAGGCCAAATGTCTTCCGGCTCTACGGGCCTCAGAGCACCGCTGGGGGAACTGTGAGCTTGGACGACTTTGGGACGGAAGTGCTGGAGGTGGATGAGGCAAATCCCGGCTAGTTCACACACTCGAAGACATTCTAACTGGTAGTCTGAAAGACTTGGTTGAGTCTAATAAGACTGAGTTTGTCATGTTCTAGTTCAGAAGGTTTCCATATAACTATAAGCAACGAGGTCATGGCCACATAATTCTTGAGGGTTCCTGAGGAAACACCTTGAGAAGATACAGATTGCCCTGGCGCTTCAGGCACTGGCAGCAGTAGGAGAAGGGGTAGCTGGTATAAGTCTTCATGTCTAGTGTGAGGTTTTTCCCCACTGCTTTTCCCAGCACCAGTTCCCATATATGCCTGCCCTCGAGGCTTTTTCCTTGGAGTCTCCTGATCTTAGTTGGTAGTACCAATGGCTTTTGTGTCAATATGAAAAATGGAAACTGGGCTGAGATTATAGAGAATGGAGAGAAGCAAATGGTGTCCACCTAGAGCCTTGGGATGCAAATGGAGGTGTGTGAGTAAAAGGGTTTCAGTGTGGCAAGTGGGCCGTAGACTTGTCCTAATCTTCCAGTCCTATATCTACCTTTGGAACATGGCCTTGGTGAACCATCCTCTGCCTCTTGGATAGAAGCACCAGGAGTGTAGCTTGACTATAGATCTAGCAGAGGGACCTTGAGACCTTTCTTAGTTCTTTGGTGATCCAAGTGATGAGCTTTCCTCTCTTCAGACCCTGCTGTAGACATTGATTCTGGTTTCTCTGACAGAGGGGAATACAAATTATAGGGCAACTCTACTTCCTTATCAATGAAGTACCTGCTTAGGTCCTCAGTAACCCCTATTTCCTTGATAAGGATAAAGGTCTGCAGCATTTGATCCATAGTTGACAGAGCTATCACCTAGTGATAGCCAGGAGGATGTGAAGACTGAGTAGCAGCTTCCAGCACCACCTACCTCAACCCTGAGATCTAAAATGGAGGCCTTAAAAGTGGAAATTTCAGGAGCTGGAGTTATTAGCCTGAGTATATCTTAGGTTAAGATGAAGTTTAGGGGTCAGGGTTCTTCCCTTTCTGAGACCAGCACAGAGTTAGCTTCCCACAGACCTGTGGCCTATTTTTCTACCCACTGATTCTGAACTGATGAGGGTACTCAAAAAACATGTTAGGATTCTCTGTTGTGATCAGCCAGCCAAACTTGTGAACCGATTCCCTAGGACCTCTTGACTCTGCATCTCTACACCGAACAACTTCGCCTCCCAGAGCAATCCTAGGGCATATCCAGTCAGCCACCTGAGAGTAGAGACAGAAAGACAAACTCTAAACACATATACATCTATGTAAATAGAGATAGGCTCTTCCTGCTCCAGGTGTCTCGTAGGGATGTAGGCATACCCGTGCATTACCTAGGAAGTGAGAAAAGCTGCCTCCAAGGCACTCCCAGAGTGGCTTCTTTTCAGGTGTGTGAAGTACAATTGGAAGCTTCTTTTTTCCTGAGCACCTGCCAAGCTGTCTTTGTGCTGGAGGCCAGCCAGGTAGGATGAGGTTGCAATAAGGCCAACCCACCCCTAGAAGAGAACCCCAAGGCCAGCAGAGCCTTTCTAATTAGATCCTAAGTCAGTAAAAGGATTTCAGCTGAGGCTGGGACCAAATCTTTCCTTTCTGTCTATGCTGTGGGCAGGGAGGTGGCTGTATCCCCTGCTGACTGATGAGGCCTGGGTGGCCATAAGACTTGCTGGAGCCTCTGTAAGGTGGGGGTGGGACAGTTATTCTTGGATGTGCTAGGGTAGAATTTCAGATTTGTTTATCCTTGTAAGAGGCACCTTGGGGCCTGGGGAGAGGCACTCAGCTCAGCACTGACATTCAGATCACCTGGCCTGGAGAGCTCTCAGATTTTCTTGCTGTGTATGCATTCAAGTCACAACTGTATTTCTTCCAGGAAATTTGGGGAAAGGTACTAGAGTAAAGTGGTTCTCAGCAAGTCCAGACCAATGAGCATACTGGCTGACACTGAAATATACTTCACACCAACTGGCCTGGGGATTGTGCAGGCCAGAGTTAGTACTATTAATATCTGGTGCATGAGCCCTAACTGGGTGATCCTCTTATACATGTGGCCTTGGCCTCTGAGACTCGCATTGTGTTCCCTTAGTTCAGTAGGGCTCCTGGGGCCACCTAGCTGCTGTGCCTCACCCCCTGTAAATAGTAAGCTACTGCTGCCAGCCGAGGGGTCCAACCCCACCTAGCTTTCTGCTGTGTTGCCGACAGGAATGATTCCACTCATGGAGGACCAGTTCAGGTGGCCAGAAATCCCAAGCTGTCCTTGGGGACAACAGTACTTTTAAGAGGTAGTGATACTCTAACTGCTAGCACCTAGACCATCTATACTGGGTCATCCATTGTCCAGGAACACCTATCTCTTAGCCCTCTGTACCTACCTGCATCCTTGGCAATGAGTAGCCCCCCAGCTTATCCTGGCATCAGAATCTCAGGGTGCTGGACTCTTGGAGCAGAAGCCAGGTGAGTTGCAGCAGAGTCCCTGCTGATGAGAACCCCACTTCCCAATGATACTGACCACTCCTGAATTGTGTGTGATGTGATGCGTGTCCATGGATATCTGAAAACAAACAAGCTGCAGGTGCTCCTGGGAGCTGAACAGTGCTTTGGGCTGCAGATTTGGCTGGCTTGGGGTTGTGGGTTATGGTAGTGTCTTGCCTTTACTGTAGCTCTTAATTCTGTTTGTACAAATGAATTTTTGTTGTTGAAGGACCAGAAGCCCTTTGTCTGTTTGTGGATAAGAGATAAAATATTTGGTGCTACTTTTCCATCAAGAGGCATCTTTTGTGAGAAATGTGGTAATGTTTATCTCTGGCCCTGAGAGACAGTGATTAACTTTGAGGAAGATGGGGGGGGGGGAATGGGATGGGAATGGGGGAGTGGGCTTGATACAGAGCTTAAGTCGGATTTCTGGTAAAGTCCTTCCTGATCTGCTTGCAACTGGCACTCCTCCCATCTGAAGCACAAGCCATGGAAGGGATCTTCACCAAGGTGGAGAAGAGTCACTGATGGGATACTTAAATTTCTCCAGGGAAGCTGGTACTGTGAGAATCAGTGGGAAACACCCCAGCCTGTTGCTTTCTTTGTCCAATTTCTGTCTGAGTGTGTCTTGGCTTTGTGTATACTTGTGTTTACTAATGGGGGCCAGGGCACAGCTTTATCAGGTTGTTCAGATGCTCTGCATTAGAGTAGTCTTCTCCCAAAAGCTGAGGGCAGCTCCCTGGGAAGGTAGAGGAGGCCCAGTGGAGAGACAGAGGATCTGAATTTGTTTTTTGTGTACTGTGGCCTCCTAGAACCACCCTGTGTTTTGTGGTCATGCTGCCTCTAGGGAGGAAGTCAAGGCCCACTCTGGAACACTAGGAGTCTCAGCTCTTTCCTCTAGCTGGGCCCCCCCAGCTCTTGTCTGCTGGAAAGGACAGCCCAGTGAATAAACTTCACAGATACATTTGTTTACTGTGGGTGGATTAGTATACTCCGGTGAGCAACTAGTTACCCTCTGTCCAGGGATCTGGGGACCTCATTGTTTCTGTTTACAGTTGTCTCCCTTTTTGACTGAGCCATTCAGGCAGGCCTGAGTTGGGAATCAGGTGATGCCCCTTCAGTAATCTCATCATTTTTTGACTTGTGTCTCTCACATGCTATCTATCCCTAAGACCCCTGACTGGCAGACTCAGGTCTCAGTATGTAGCTGTGTATTTATGCCTAGCCCCATGCTCTCAGCTCCTGCACTTGTCTCCAGAGCAGTAGAGGTGAGGCTGAACTTAACAGACTGACTAATTATTCCCTGTGCTCATTCTCTGAGCTCTGGTAAGGATGGATGATATAGAAACAAGCAGGTCTATTGTCTTTGTCCCCAAGGATGAACTCAGTGTGTTTTTCTGGTTGGACACAGATGGGCTCTTTTCATCATGCTTACTTGTGTCTGTGTTGTCTTGCATATTTCAGAGCTGCTAAGTATGACCATTTATATTCTTTCCACTGCCTGTCCCCCACCCACACTCATGTGCACACAGCCACAATCATTCTGGTTCTGGGAAGGATTATCTAGCTGGACCATCCCAGAAGTAGAAAAAAGCTTGTCTCAGGCCACATACTGGTACATCAGCCTTGGGAGGCACCATACAGAGAGTTATGAGGCGTCAGTAATAGAACTTCTCAAACAAACCCAGCTTCCATTTTGATAAGAGACCTTGTACTTGTAAAGCATTCAAATGTGACAGAAGTGCCTGTACCAAATTGTGATCTCCAGGGAAATTCTTATTTGCTTTCAGGGTTTCTGAGTACACACCTTTCTCACAGATATTGGCAAGAATGTACATTCTAGTAAATATGTCTTGGGGTACAGAATCAGGCCACAGACTTGTTTACAAAGCTATGTCCTCAGTCCTTAAATGGACATCCTTCATCTATTGACTTTTATGTAAACTGAACCATGTTTTATTATAGTTACTTTTCTTACCCAAGTGCCCTAGGGATACTTTTTTCCCATATGGACCTGCCATTTTACTTCATTCACCTCAGGCTTACCTGGTATTCCATACAGTGTTCTTTCTCATGTACTGCAGACTATACTAGCCATTGTAGGAGGCATCCCACAAGGAGCTAGGCTGGCATATCTATTTGCCATTTCTATAGGCCTCCCTTCTAGCCGTGAGACACTATCCCGTAACATCAGTGGTCAAAGTTCAGTTTGACCCCACATGAGTGAGCCATAGCATGCCAGGCTAAACCACTGACCTGATAGCTTCTTGAGTAGTTTGAAAGCTGAGGCTGGGATCATGTAGCCCACCCAGATTTCCTTTCAGGCAGTGGCCAGAAATGCCTCTGTTATGAATCAGTCTCTCTCTGTGTGTGTGTTTTGTTGTTGAGGGTTTTGTTTTGTTTTGTTTTGTTTTTTAAAGATAGGTTTTCTCTGTCTAACAGTCTGGCTGTCCTGGAATGGAACTCACTTTGTAGACCAGGCTGTCCTTGAATTCACTGATTTCACTGATATTCTTTGGCCTCTGCCTCCCAAGTGCTGAGATTAAAGGTGTGTACCACCACCACCCAGCACTTTTTAAAATTAATTTTTAAAAGATTTGTTTTTGGGGCTGGAGAGATGGCTCAGCAGTTAAGAGCACCGTCTGCTCTTCCAGAGGACCCGGGTTCAATTCCCAGCACCCACATGGCAGCTAACAACTGTCTGTAGTTCCAATTCCAGGCAAACACCAAGGCAAATAAATAAATAAATAAATAAATAAAGTTTAAAGAAAAGATTTGTTTTTATTTTATATCCATTAGTGTCTTTGCCTGCTTGTGTGTCTATGTGAGGGTGTCAGATCCTCTGGAACTGGAGTTATAGACAGTTGTGGGCAGCCATGTGGGTGCTGGGAATTGAACCAGGTCCTCTGGAAGAGCAGTCAGTGCTATTAACTGCTGAACCGTCTCTCCAGATTTTTAGCACTTTTGCATCAGGGTGTACCTCAGGACAAACAGCAGATATTAGGAAGGTGATGCAGCAAAATTAGCTTCTGTAGAAGCTACTTGTCTTAGTTAGGGTTTCTATTACTATGAAGAGACACCATGACCACAGCAATTCTTTCTTTTTTTTTTTAAAAAAAACTTTTTTTTTTTAATTTATTTATTTGCCTTGGTGTTTGCCTGGAACTTGAACTACAGACAGTTGTTAGCTGCCATGTGGGTGCTGGGAATCGAACCCGGGTCTTCTGGAAGAGCAGACGGTGCTCTTAACCGCTGAGCCATCTCTCCAGCCCCTCTTTCTTTTTTTTTAAGATTTATTTATTTATTATATATATAGTATACAGAAGAGGGTACCAGATGTCATTATAGATGGTTGTGAGCCACCATGTGGTTGCTGGGAATTGAACTCAGGACCTCTGAAAGAACAGTCAGTGCTCTTAACCTCTAAGCCATCTCTCCAGCCCTGACCACAGCAATTCTTATAAAAGGAAACATTTAATTGGGGCTCTCTTACAGTTCAGAGGTTTAGACCATTATTTGTTGCAAAAGGTTTCTGACCCTGTCCGGGCCAGAAGTCCAACATGCCCATGGTGCCTCCCCCCCAAAATGACTCAGATGCTTATATTAATTTCATCCTATTTGGCCTATTCCTCAGGCACATTGCTAGCTAGCTCTTTCATCTCTTTTTTTAAGTTTTTATTTTTTATTTAAATTTATTTATTAGGCATATAGTGTTCTGCCTGCAGGTCAGAAGAGAGTACCAGATGTCATCATAGATAGTTGTGAGCCACCATGTGGTTGCTGGGAATTGAACTCAGGACCTCTGAAAGAGCAGACAGTACTCTTAACCTCTGAGCCATCTCTCCAGCCCCTAGCTCTTTCATCTTAATTCAACCCATTTCCATTAATCTGTCTAGCCATGTGGCCCCTAACTCACCTGTAGTCCTACATACTTCTTTGGCAGCTGGAAGGAGTCTGTCTGACTCCATCCTCCTTCTGCCTCCCCTCTGATTCCTCCATCTACTTCTACAGCATCCAAAACAAGCCAAAACAGTTCCTTTATTCACAGCATGCAAACGAACATTCCCACTACATGGCAGGAAGCATGGAGGCACATAGGCAGATATGGTACTGGAGAAGTAGCTCAGAGTTCTACATCTGGATCCACAGGCAGTGGGAAGAGACAGTGAGCCATTCGTCAGACATGGCTTGAGCTTCTGAAACCTCAAAGCCCACCCCCAGTGACATACATTCTCCTACAAGGCTACATCTCCTAATAGTACCACTCCCTATGAGCCTATGGGGACCATTTTATTCAAACCACCACTGCTCATTCTGACCATGGTCAGAAATGGCACCTCTTTAGGAATGCAAGCCAACTGCAATGTCAGCAGGGTTCTGAGTGCCCCCCTAACATGCATGAGTGATAGGCTATGGATGTACACAATTACAGAGCTACTCTGACCTTCTTTGGGTTATATTTCCCTCTTGCACCCTCTGTTAGTCTCCCCTTGTCTATCTTGGGTCACTATCTCAAACTACCACCACACACGCATGTGTGTATGTGTGCACATACACACATTAGCCAACACAGGTGGCATTTACAGACTGCTAGAGGTATCTGGCTTGGAAACAAAGAAGAATCCCCCAGAACATATATCTTATCACTGGCATGTAGCCAGTACATAGCACTCTCACCTCCTGGGACAATACCTATTCTGCACGGCAGAAGTGGCTGGACTATTAAAAGAGTATGCTATGTTGGAGAGAAGGGCACAGTCCTTAATGGGATTTCCTTATCCTTGAGTATTTGTTCTCTGGGAATGAAGCCTACCAGCTACAGTCCACAGTGGGGTAGGATTGTGGATCTGGGATTTTGTATATCCTCCTATGTCCTCTTACCACTAATTGCTGTCCCTTGTCCTTGCTGTGTAAACAGTCTGAGGTTTTGTGTCCCTATTAACTCCATGGAACAACTAAAGGTATGTTTCTTGAGGACACTCTTTCCTCAGTTGAGCCATATTGTGCCTGTTCCACTTGGGCATGACCAGGGAGATTGACAACTGTTGACTGAGGCTGAGCACATTCCTCTTCACAGCAGCAATGCAGGATCCTTGGACAGACTTCTCCCACCAGTGGGTACCAGGCGCTCACCCCGGAAGCGCACCACCAGCCAGTGCAAGTCAGAGCCACCCCTGCTTCGCACAAGCAAACGTACCATCTATACAGCTGGACGGCCACCATGGTACAATGAACATGGCACACAGTCCAAGGAAGCCTTTGCTATTGGTAATAGCAGTGTGGGGAGGCACCTTGGGGATCAGTCTGCATGGTCAGCCCAGCTGCAACTAATTGCAAGGTAACCTTTCACCCACAAGGCTTGGGAGGTGGCAGTGCATCTGGGAAGACCACTGTGGCCAGGATGATCATTGAAGCACTAGATGTGCCCTGGGTGGTCCTGCTGTCCATGGACTCCTTCTATAAGGTGATGCCCTGCTCATCTCCCTCAGAGTACCTCCTCCCTATGGCTTCTTTGTCCCTACTAATATAGACCTGTGTTGTGCTTCATTGTGGCCCCCCACTAGGTTCTGACACAGCAGCAGCAGGAACAGGCTGCCTGCAACAATTTCAACTTTGACCACCCTGATGCCTTCGACTTTGATCTTATCATTTCCACCCTCAAGAAACTAAAGCAGGGCAGGAGCGTCCAAGTACCCATCTATGACTTCACCACCCATAGCCGGAAAAAGGACTGGGTAGGCCCATGGTCTTAGGGCTCTGGAAGAGGCTATAGGGGCCTGAGCTGAACATTGATTGAAACTCCCTGGGTTCCCTTGCAGAAAACACTATATGGTGCAAATGTCATCATCTTTGAGGGTATCATGGCCTTTGCTGACAAGACACTGCTGGAGGTGAGAGCTTGCCAAGAGCACCCACTCATTCCACAAGCACACCCTTAAACACACTTTCTTTAAACACCCTGCCCCATCCCCATGGCCTCCATGCTCTGTGCTCTGTGAGCAAATTGCTTCCCTCCAGGCACTTCTAGGTGAGCCCCACCTGGTGTATCCTAGACATTCACAGCTGTTTTATACCATTAACTAACTGACTACTGCAGTGGGGTGTGGCTTCTGGGGACAATAGTTTTCTCTCCTACCTGTTGAGAGCTGCACTTTTGTTTCCCCTGCTCTTGATATTCTTCTTGCTGAGGAACAAACAAGAACTCAAAGCCAGTGAATTTGAGGGAGTTTCCTGCAAGACCTCCAAGATATTCCTGAATGTGACCCTGGCCCAGGCCAAGAGGACTCTTACCATCTTCAAATGGCAGCTCCAAGCCCCACATGACTCCTTTAGGGACTACCTATCCCATGCTGACTGGAGGAGGCCACACCCTGACCTTACAAAACCCTATTCCTCCAGTATTCATAGGAGGCATAATGAATGAAGTCATATACATCACACTGCCAAGTCCCATTCCTACCTGACTTGCCAGTTGTTTCATTCTGAACCCCATACCACAGTACATTTCAATGTACACTTCCTATGAATGCACCTTGCATGCACTAATGATTAGGCCAATGAGTGTCCTCTGCACAGCTGGCCCCAGTGATCATGGCATAGACCATGAGCTAATCATGTTACCACTCTGGCTCTGTGGATCCTGGCTTTTATTTGATGGTGCTACTGGTGCCTGCCTGAGCCCTGTGAACTGGCTTGTTGTCCCCACCCAGCTCCTAGACATGAAGATCTTTGTAGACACAGACTCTGATATCCGACTGGTGCGGCGGCTACGCCGGGACATCAGTGAACGAGGCCGGGACATTGAGGGTGTCATTAAGCAATACAACAAGTTTGTCAAGCCTGCCTTTGATCAGTACATCCAGCCTACCATGCGCCTGGCAGATATTGTGGTGCCTAGAGGTGAGTCTGCCAGCCTTGTCTTCCTGCCAGTGCAGGGGCAGAAGGGCCAGCAAGCTTCTGTGTTGTCCTCTTTTTTTCCCCTCTAGGGAGCGGGAACACAGTAGCCATTGACCTGATTGTGCAGCATGTTCACAGCCAGCTGGAAGAGGTTAGTTAGCCAGATAGCACCCAAAGTCCCTGTCTCTCTGTTGTCCTCCCAAAGCAGCCTGCTCACCTCACTCCACACACCCACTGTACCCTGTAGGTACTGGCTCTCAAGTGTTCTGAGCCTGCTCCCTGAGCTTATTTAAGTGGCCCAGCCCCCTGTGATAGGGAAGGGGACTTGGCCACACATGGAAGGGTACACTCCTGCTCCTCCCAATCTTGAAGAGTAACAAGGATAACCCACTAGTTTAGGATTGTGGGTTTCAGCACTGAGTCCCACGCCTTCCTGTTCTGCGTGGGTCACTCTACAGGTGATATTTTCCCACTATAGCGTATTAGGTGGCTTATGGCTGGGCTGTGGTGTCTGGCTACAGTCCTACCTAGGCACTACTACTACAGCTCAGAGCCACAGGTCCCAGCCCAGCTTGTCTCCACTTTAGAGGTCCCTAGAAGCTTGCCACCTCTTGCAGTTTGCAGACCCTGAGCTACTTCCACATGGGGCTGTACAGTGTCTATCACTGGGGGGTTGGGGATAGCCTGGCTGCTTGCCCTGGTCACTGATGCATCACCCGTTCCCTTGTGTCTCCTTGTGTTGCTGCCACAGCGTGAACTCAGCGTCAGGTAAGACTCTACAACTCTCTGCACAGATGGAGGCATTTCCAATACCTGCATAGAGCTCCGGGTCAGCTGTCACCTAGCCAAACAGACAGTCCATACCACAGGGGTAGAGTGTCATAGCCTTGCTGCTGCTCCCCTTGCTGGCAGATAAAAACACTAAGGTACAGAGAAATTAAGGAATTTTCACAGGGATTTTTGTCTTTTATTTATTTATTTATTTATTTATTTATTTATTTATTTATTTATTTATTTAATTCAAGACAGGGTTTCTCTGTGTAGCCCTGGAACTTGCTCTATAAACCAGGCTGGCCTCAAACTTAGAAGTTCACCTGCTTCTGCCTCCAGATTGCTGCAATTGAAGGCCTTTCTTTTCCCAGAGTTATGTTTTACCTGTGCTGGCCAGATGTTTATGGAGGCTCTTTATCCCTACAGCCTATCTTGGGGTTCAGCCACAGAAAACACAGCTGTTCTCCTGGGCCAGCACTGCCATGTATGATCTAAGACAAAACACACTGACATGTTCCTGCAATCATAAAGCTTGGGTTTGCATCTAAGCTGTTGCATGTTATAAAAATGAACCATCCCATGGGCCATAGGCTCAGTAGAATCTCCCTGGTTGGGGAGTGATGGCTTGGCTCTGCCTTCACCCAGGCCCTGCCCTATTCTAGTTTAGTCTTCAAACTTCAGCCCAACTCAGACAGAAGGAGCAATGCTGGCATTGCAGCAGGAAGCTGGGATAGGCTGAGTTATGTCATTATCATTTATTGCTGATCAAAGCCCAGGCAAGAGGTATAGCACCAGGGACCTGCCCTTCTTCTAGACTTTCCTCAGAGTTGGGAAGATCATTTGAGCCACTCAGTCCTCATGGTCCCACTGGATACCCCAGGAGTTCTGAACCAGTATTGGAGATGCCTCCAGGGTCATCTAAACAGCCCTGCTTCTTGTCCTTGCATGAGTCTCTGCTTGGCCTCACCAAGACCAGGGTGTCACAGACCTGTGCCAGGGCCCTTACAAAGCCTCAGTTCTGAGGAAAATCTTCAGGCACAGCCAGCTCCACTTTCTATTTTCTGGTCAGCCAACGAAGTGGTGACTGACCTCCTTGGTCTCCTTCAACTCCAGGAAGTTTCTGGTGAGCAAGAGGGAAAAATATCTGGGTGTAGGTGGTGCCTCACCTTCAGGCACCAAGGCTGTCAGTGCCAAGACAGCTGCCAGCCTCCTGCCTCGAGTCTTTAGCCAGCTGGAAGCTACAGGAACCTTCTGCTCTCCCCACTAAGTGTTCTTCTCTCTGTTCTTTTCCTCTTTGTAAACCTGTTTCCTGCCTTGTTCCTTCCCTGAACACGCTCTTCACCTGGCGAGCAGAGGAAGCTGCGTTGGGATATGTGAGCAGAGCAAGCTCTGATTGTGCTGCGCTGTGTGCTGTCCACACCCTGCACTGCTCCTGCACTTTGTGCTTCAGCGGCCCTTCCCTTCCATGATCACTGTTTGTACTTTCCCTCTAACTGGCCCTCCCTCCTTCTGCCTCTCACAAGTCCTTGCCCCTTCCCTCCTCAGGCTTGGGCTTTAGGTGGGGGTAGCCTTTGGCACTGAGCTGTCCCTGCTTCGCCCTCCCTCCTGAGAGGGGCTGCACACTACCTGGGGGAAGGGTCTGAGTGAAGCTTGACCCTACAGTTGGGAACAAGCTGTCTATGTGGAGGCTGAGCTCTGTCCCCACAGTAAGCTTTTTTCTTCCCTGTCTGGCCTCTCTACTTTATTTGAGCCTAGGATAACTCATGGCTCAGCCCCAGCATCCTCCTCACTGTGACTGTGTTCAGAATTGAGCAGTTTCACATTTGCCTAGCATTTTAGGTGACAAGCTATCTTTTATGGTTCAGCCATAGCCGGCAGACAGCTCCCACCCTGCACATGCCCCTGCTCCTATGGTGATGTTCAGATGTCCTCTGGGACAGAAAGGGACTTTTGGATAAGATATGTCAATCAATTTGTATCTCTAGGGCCGCGTTGGCCTCAGCTCACCAGTGCCATCCCCTTCCTCAGACATTGAGTGTCCTCAAGAGTACACCACAGGTACGGGGCATGCACACCATCATCAGGTAAGGGTCTACCTATGAAAGGCTACCCCCAATTCTGCTTCACTCTACCCCCAGGTTCTTGCCCATCCCTTTCTAAAGCCTGCTTATTCTACCATCAGGGACAAGGAGACCAGCAGGGATGAATTCATTTTTTACTCCAAAAGATTGATGCGGCTGCTTATTGAACATGCACTGTCCTTTCTACCCTTCCAGGTGTGGGTTTGTGGGAAAAGGGGTAGGTGTCCTACCATCCTGGGATGGGCCTATGATGGGGGGCTCAGCTCTGACTTTTCATAGATACTCTAACTCACTATGCAGGATTGCACTGTACAGACCCCACAGGGGCAGGACTACGTGGGAAAGTGCTATGCTGGAAAGCAGGTAAGATGGCAATAGCTGATGGGGTTGGAGGCATCCACCTTGCCACTTAGTCAGCATCCCTTCCTTGTAGATCACTGGAGTCTCCATTCTGCGTGCAGGGGAAACCATGGAGCCTGCACTGCGTGCTGTGTGCAAGGATGTGCGCATCGGCACTATCCTCATCCAGACCAATCAGCTCACAGGGGAGCCTGAGGTGTCCAGCCGGGGGTGGAGTGGGTGGGGAATTGTCACAGTGATGCCCAGCCCATGGGCAGAGTGGGGGGCTCACTCTGACCTTACTATCAATTACAGCTCCACTACTTGAGGCTTCCCAAGGATATTAGTGATGACCATGTGATCCTCATGGACTGCACAGTATCCACAGGTGCTGCAGCCATGATGGCCGTACGTGTACTCCTGGTAAGTGGACTTGGGTGGGCTGCAGATAGATTCCCTTGGTACTGGAACTTATCCTGTACCCATGCTGCACAGGACCATGATGTGCCTGAGGACAAAATCTTCTTGTTATCCCTGCTCATGGCAGAGATGGGTGTGCACTCTGTGGCCTATGCATTTCCACGCGTGAGAATCATCACCACAGCCGTGGACAAGCGTGTCAATGACCTTTTCCGTATCATCCCAGGCATCGGTGAGGATCTCATAGTCCAGGGGTATGGCTGATGACCTAGAGGGACCCAGTCACATTAAGCCATTATCTTTTTGCAGGGAATTTTGGCGATCGCTATTTTGGGACAGATGCAGTTCCTGATGGCAGTGATGAGGAAGAGACGGGTTCTTTGGGTTAGTTACCAGTCTGAGCTACTCTTATTTCTATCCAGCCTCCTGTCTCCTGGTCTGGGATTACAGAGACAACACATTAACTTATTTGAATTTAAAATGTTATCAATGATATTCAGTTTATGCATTTTATAAAGCAAATAAAGCTTCAGAAAATCAAGGTGTGGCAGAATGTATTCTGGGTGGGCTCAGCTGAGGCTGTCTTCCCAAGGTGTATGTGGTGCTTTGAACAGGTATGACTCCCCCCCAGACTCATGTGTTTGAATGCTTGGCCTAGGGAGTGGCAGTACTAGGTGTGGCCTTGTTGGAAGTGTCACTATGGGGGAGGCCTTTGAAGTCTCGTATATAGTCAAGCTATACCCAGTACAGATTGCCAACAGAACAAGATAGTAGGACTCTCAGCTTCTTTAGCACCATGTCTGCCTGCATGCTGCCATGTTTCCTGCCATAATAATAATGGTATAAACCTCTAAACCATAAGCCAGCCCCAATTAAATGTTTTCCTTTGTAAGAATTGCTGTGGTCAGAGTCTCTTCACAGCAACAGAAACTCTAAGAAGTTGAGAATGAGATGAAAGTTCCAGCAATGCAAGGTATTCTCCTCCCTACAATCTACTTTGCTTACAGTTGAAGCTTATTCACGCATTGCCTGATGGAGGTTAAGAGAAGAAGGCTTCCAAATGTACAGCTCAGTGCCCACCTACCTGACCTGGAACCACAGATAGGGCTATAGAGCTAACTAGGGTTCTAAGTGTCATAGGAGGCAACCTGTGACCACTCCTTCCAACCACATTTACACTACCATAGAATCCAGAAGCTGGTGTGTGGGTTATCACAAGGACTGAGCCACAGAAGACTCAGCTTCAAGATGGTCACAGAAGTCTCACTGTCCAGCCCTGCCTGCTACTGGACTCTACAGAGTAAGACAAGCTTTTCTGGAAACTGCCTTGCATCTTGTTCACTGTCATTCTATCCCAATGAGGTGACAGACATATGCACATGGACAGCTACTGGATATAAGCTGTGGGTCTCTGAACTGACAGGTAGGCTGGGAACCTAAAGAAGGCTCCCCCAAACCCTATCCAAGCTTAGTGTGTGCCTTTTTCCTGTTTGTCATGGAAAAACTTGTCGTGAGGACAGGAAATTGCTGGATAGAGGCCAGCCTACAATGGCGGGGAGATGAGTGGTTTGTTCAAGGGGCAGTCAAGTGACAGAGGACCAAAGCAGAAGTCACAAGGACCTTCTCTATAACATCTTAAGTGGACCCTAGGCTCTGTCCAATGGTTTATTCATTACTGTACTTTACACTGGGAAACTGAAGATCCTTCCAGCCAGTTTTTCCCAGATAAGGACATATATGTACAAAATTCAGCTACTTTAGCAGGAATTAAAGTTATCAGGGACTAACAGGTTGTTCATTCCTGACAAGACATGTAGAAATGAGATGTCAGAACTGAGGGGAGGGGTGTTCACAGCTAGCCCAGGAAAGAGAAAATGAGACAGCCCACAGGGAACCCAGCAGGGACCAACATGAGTGCCAAATTCAGAAACAGAATTAGGCAGGAAT
Source organism: Sigmodon hispidus (assembly GCA_004025045.1). Taxonomy (NCBI): domain Eukaryota; kingdom Metazoa; phylum Chordata; class Mammalia; order Rodentia; family Cricetidae; genus Sigmodon; species Sigmodon hispidus. The sequence continues at coordinate 72,648 of PVIH01004586.1, forward strand.
CACTAATAAGACACACATCTGGTCTGCAGTGAAAACATTTATTTTACAACAGCTGTCTTTATTTTAGGTCAACATTTAGATAGGCCACCATGCGGAACCACCACAGCTTTCAGCTTGGCCCCTGGAGGTACACCAAAGTCAGTTAGCCTGGGCTAACAGCAGTTTGTACTCTTGCTGACTGCACACAGACTTCAGCAGTGAGTAAAACTAGTACAGGCTTTCCATGCACTTGCATTCAGCTCTTAAAAAAATTGTCTTTAAGTAAAAAAAAAAAAACAAAAATTTCTCCCCAACTTAGCATGAGACAGCCTATGGGGCACTTGACTAAGACCATTTCTAGGCCATAGAAAGCCCCTGACCAAGCTACCATGCACCTTAGTGACTGACTTTAACAGGTGCTCATAAATTGGTCTTAGTGTTTCAAGAGTAAAGTTTCCAGTCAGGTACTAGATATATCTCATATATTTGAGGGTCAGGTGAGCTTGGCGTCGTCTCCAGAGATATATATGGTATAGTCACCCTTGTGCCCAACACACATAGCTGAAGCCAAATGCAGGGCCTATGCAGTGCACTCAGTTACATGTACCTATATGTATACAACAAGCCTAGGGTTTCCCTTTTGTGTCTTGCCAAGAGACCCAACCCTACCCAACACTCCAAAAAACAACAGGCTATTTTGGAGCTGACTTTTATTGTACTTGTTGCTTTTGCCACCAAACAGCAGCATGACAGGCCTGCTGTGTGATATATACATATACACATATGTACACACACCAACACACACCATAGCCCACACTCACAGCATGCGACAACACATACTGTGCTTGTGAGGATAGTAAAGATGTAGCTTTTGCTATTTCCATAGGAGGATAATTCAACCAAAATAAAAGGGACAGGCCAGTGTTGGGATACATGGGTTCACAGCTCAAAACACCAGGAAAAGAATGAGATCAGTCATGTTTTACACTGTTCACAGCTATCCCTCAATAAAAGGTGCACTGAAAGCCAAAGGATGATGGTCATGGCCACCAGTTCTCTGTACCACAGCACCTAGACCCTCCAGGGACAGCTTGAACGAGCGGGTCATCAACTCTGGAGACTACGGGCTGCAACAATGGCAGCTCCTTTGCACAAGGTTCACCTGGAATAAAAGCCACGGGGTCAGCAGGACAATGGGCATGGATGTTAGTAAAACCTGGCATCTGATATCTGAGAAGAAACTGGCTTTCTGATTCAGTAGCAAATGCAGCAACCAACAACTTGGGAAAAGTTCCTGCTAACCACATTAAGCACTGATTTATTTTTTTAACAGGTCCTCATTGGTTGCTGGCTGTATTAACCAAACAGAAGACTAGGAAGGGTTACAAACATTGCACAGAATTATCTAAAGTAATTTAAAAATACAGTCAAAAGGAAGACAAGAAAAGACCACATCATTGGGCACAAACAGAAATCTACACTCTAGCCGTGTTGAGATGGGTCGCCAGCCAGTGTCTCTCCCAAGTACTTTCTGTAGGTCAGACATGGTCAGTTTCTGGTCCTGAACGGGTATATCCACTGCCCTGGATGAACTTCCATGCACAGACTCCAGCACTCCCTTGGCAATACACAACACCATCTACATTGACTGTCAGCATAGGAGTTTGGAGAGTGTGTGTATTTGTGTGTTTGTATTTAATAGTATTTGGTCAGGAATAGTCAGGCTGATCCTGAGACTCACTAGTTATACTTAGATCGGGACAAATGGAATCAAGGGGACCTTACATCAACAAAGTAAAACCCTGCATGACTCCGTGTGCAGGGACAGGTCAGGGAGTTCACTGGCCACGGCAATCACTATTATCACTTTGAAACTGTTCTACATATTGATGGTTTCAAGTACAACATGATTTGTTTAGCTTAACAAAATCCAAAAGACACTAGGTTCAACTTCTCTGCTCTCACCATAACAGCACCACAAGTCCCAGTTCAAGACCTGGCTCAGTAAGGTGTGAGGAAAAGGACCACAGAGCTACATGCAGGAAGAATGTGCTACTAGATTGCAGCTCTCTACTTGTCACCTACAACTCTAATCCTGGTACCTGGTCATTGTGGTAAAAGGGGATCAAGACTAGTGTACTGGGACCATCACCCCAGATTACCTATCCAGGGGCCCAACAATCAATTTCTCATTCTGTCTCATAAGACAGAATCCAGGTCTTACTGTGTAAAGCCCAGATTGGTCTACAAACTCAAGGCCCTTCTACCTCAGCCTCCCTAGCGCTGGGATTACAAGAATGTTCTACTACATCTAGCCCATAAGTCTGATGTTTACAAATTATTTCTAACTTAGTATATTAATGAATATCCCTAAAATCCTTTAAAGAACAAAACTAACAAACCCATGGAAGGACCTTGAAGTCGGCCTCTGGCTCACATAGTTCCCTTGTAGGGTCAGCCAAGAGGCCTGGCATCAATATCTATCTCCCAGGACCTGATAGGTACCCTCAATCACTGCCAGGTCTGTCCTAACAGTGCTGCCTCTTCTTGCAACTTCCTGTCAACCTGATCTGGTCCCTGATGAGCTGGGGCCACGAGGTGGACTGGGTAGGCTTCGGAAACACATGAGCTTTCTCCTTCTTCATCTGTACTGGAAATGCAGATGGTCAGCAGTAGCCAGCAGCAAAGTTCTGAAGAAACCTGGCTTATTGAAGTCTGGTGCAGCTAATCCAGCTAACTGTAAAAGGGTAGGGTGGTTCAAAATCCCTGGTAACCGTATTTTACAACTGTACCCACCATGGTCCCCTGTGACCAAGACTGAAATACTGACTGGAGAGAGGTTCACAAAGGAATTCTGTGGCCTGCAGCTGGCATCCCAGGTGGAGTGACTGTCACCACAGCTTCCCTAGAAGCCAGCCCTTCTGAGTCAGGGGCACCAAGGTCCAACCACCTGCTCCAGGAACCCAACACTCTAGCTCTGCCAGAGGCATTGATGATGACAGCTGCAAGTGAAGGCAAGTGGGGTAGATGGAACTCTGGCAAGCACAGGAAGGAAGTTCTGGATCCTGGGCACTCAAACACTTTATAAGCCGCTACATGCCACTCACAACTGGACTTCCTGACTATGACTAAGTGGCAAGTGCTACCATCTGTGGTTCTTAAAGTCCAAAAAAAAAAAAAAGGATTAAAAAGGTTGGCTTGAAGGAATGTGGAAGATGACCCAGGAATGAGGGAAGGAGGCTGTGGCCCCGTCAATCCAGCTTTTGACCTGGAAAGGTGCAGAACAGAGACAAATGATTTCCCACACACCAGCAAAGGACATGCCTCCAATGACGGGATCTCAGTCCTCAAGGCTAGGAGACCCAAGATAGAGACATTACACAGAGTGTGCTCCCACTTTTAGAAGGGGCATACCTGCACTCTCCATAGCAGATCTAACACAGGAAAACTGTCACGAGGCCGAGTGAGATGATGCAGAGACCCTACGAAAGCTTCCCAACAGGAACACTGTGCAAACCGACTGATGCTGGTGGTGCCTGGGAGGATGGGGCCCAGTTCCCTCCTTCGTAGGTGAAATCAGAACCCTGTCTGCAGCCTTGAGGATGAAATCAGAGCCATGGACTAGACCATGTTACAGGATAGAGGCCAACATGGAGATGTAGCTCCAGGTGCCTACCTGACTCCTGTAAGCACAAGGAGACAGCTGAACCTCACTGGACCCACTTGGCTAAAAACCCAAGAAAGTACTACCATCCAGTTAATTCAGCCCAGATGCAGCACATCCACAACACAGACATTGAACATAACCCATACATGCTATTAAAAAAAGGATAAAACAAAAGAAGACCGTAGCTACACTGCTTTAAATACTGCATGCTACGCACTTCATGTATCAAGGATTGACAGATGAGTGGGCTTAGAGGAGGTGGGAGGGGCCCTGACCAGTCACAGCAGGTCAGGTTGACAGCTGCCTCCCCATCTTAGTGACTACAGTTCATGATTCTATGGTTGCAGTGGTCAGGTGCTGATTCATCCTCTAATCACAGCTTCTCCTGAATTTAGTTGAACCCATCAGTGTGGTAGCTGGGGTGGGAATCAGCCGTCAGCTGGGTGGTCTCTGTGGCAGATGCTGGTTGTATGACGATCGGTGTGTCTGTAGCCTCTGAAAAGTAAGCATGCAACCTCATCGCACAAGGGCAGCAGCCATATTGTGTGCCCATCAACATGGTCCTTGCATCACATCATTCGACCACCTGGACAGACACTCAGGGGAGAGGCTACTTGCTGACCTCCACCCAACACACTTTCCTCAGTGGTTTCAGGTCACACCAGCCCCCAGCCCTCCCCACCTGCCTGTCACCCTCCCCACCTTTGGTCCCTCAGATCTACGGCTACCACAATTCATGGGCAGGAACAGCTCCCTGCACCTGCTTTACCTCAAGTGTCCACGTTCACACCTCAATAGTCCCAGATGCCACCACAAACACTCTCGGCACAGTGTCAGTGCCCTCCTGTTTGACAAGACAGTTGACACTGTTCAGGGCCAGTGCTGGCTCCACCCCACACACTCACAAGGTCCCTGGGGATGAACTCACCCCTCTCATCAGACTGCAGCTGTGCCTCCAGGTCTTCTGGCGATACGTAGAATTCTGTCTCCTCACCCTCAGGTGCCTTAGGCTTGCACTTCCCACAGCAGCAGTTAAAGCAACAGCACAAACAGCAGCAGCAGTAGCAGCAGGTGAGAAGGCCACAGACAACGAACAGGGCCTAGGAAAGAGAATACTGGTACTGTACACCCTCAAGGGCCCATAGGCCATAACACAACAACCTCCCTAGAAAATGTAGGACAAGAGTTCCAGAAAAGACAGCTAATGCTAAGGGCATCTTTCAAGAGAAGGCAGTAGACAAAGTGTATTGCACAAATTCTACTTGGTCTTAAAATAAAATCCCAGAGCCAGATATTGGGGAAAAGCTGAAAGATCAGAGAGACAGAGGAACAAGCCACAGCCATTTCTCAACCAGCAACTCCTCAGGCCTGACTTCCTGAATCCTCAGACTCAGTCCCCCTGAAAAGGAACAGGGCACAGGCCAAGAGCTGAACTCCTGCTTCCTCCCACCTTAAATCTCTTTCTCTCCCTGGCACATCACTTATTAGAACTTTCCTAGTGCTGGGATTAAAAGCATGTATATTTCCCAAGTATTAGGAACAGAGGCATGGGATCCCAAGGGCTAGAATTAAAGGTGTGTGTCACCATTACCTGGCCCTGTTTGGCTTTGAACTCACAGAGATCCAGATGGGTGTCTACCTCTGCCACCCCAGTGCTAGGATTGAAGGTGTCACCACACCCTGACCTTTATGGTTAAATCTGTGGATGACTCTGTTCTGATATTCAGGCAAACTTTATTAAACATACAATATATCACCACAAGAGTGAACTTTCAGGGTAAAGGCAGGAAAAATAAAAGTAATTTGTAAAGATGGGACTGAGCACAAGCTGCCTCAAGGTTCTATTGAGTCTGCCTGCCTTTCTGAACTAAAGAAGGTTTAACTTTCCCATTTCTATTTCCTTTTTATTCAGATGTTGGCCAGAGCCGAAGCGTGCTTTTTCTGGCACTTTGGGGTTCATTTCTCTTTCTCTGAAGTGTCACTTCTAACTTCCTGCAATGTAGCTGACCTCCACGACTAACTCAAATGACAGGGCTCTCTCCCTCTTAAATCCCCACCTATATAGCCACATGGTGGTGGTGCACACCTTTGATCCTGGTGCTCAGGTAAAGGCAAGTGGATCTCTGTAAGTTCTAGGCCAGCCTGGTATACAAAGTGAGTTCCAGGACAGGCTCTAAAGCTACACAGAGAAACCCTGTCTCAATCAGGCTTCCTAGACCTTTGGGATAGATCATTCTGACTTTTTATGTGGCTGCCAGATGAGGAAAGCAAAAATTAAAATAAATTAAAAAACAAATCATGTGTAGAAAAGAGCTTTTTTGCCATAGGTCATGGTATGGTCATGATTAACAAAGAAGGTTATAACAGGAGTTATGACAGCAGAGAGGGGGTGGGAGAGAAAGAAGGAAGAAAGGAAAGGGGGAATAGGAGCGCTCCCAAGAGAGCACAAAGGCAGAGAGGGACTCAAGTGGGAATCTTGCTTTAAATGGGGCTTGACTTTAGAGCTCAGAGCAGGCTGTGGCTTTAGAGGCTAACATTATGTAAATCAAGCATTTTTAAAGTGAGATTTTTAAGTCTCTCCTGATAATAAAGATCCTGCCCACACCATGATAAAAGAATTGTTTCCAATCTCAATCTTTAAGAACTTGGCATCATGCATCAGAGAAAATCATGTTGATACAAATGGTTCTGCTCCATGTACATACACTGTGCCTGCCATGAATGGGCTACCATGCCAGTTATACAACACACAGAGGACAGCCAGAGACCATGTCAAGAGAAAGGAGCCACAGATCTGTGAGTGTCTATAGTCCTACCAGGCGGGGCACTAGAGTTTTCAATGCTTTCAGGGTGGCAGCTCACACCGACTGCCACCCCATCCTCACCTTGGCCCACCAGCTGGAGAGCACGAAGTAGGTGTTGACGTTCTCCTCCCCAAACTGCTCAGCCACATAGAGCCCCAGTGAGCCGTACTTGTCATAAATGTTTCTTTTCGTGGCATCTGTCAGGATGGCGTGGGCGTTGTTAATCTCCTTAAACTTGTCTGCAGCTTCTGGGTTATCAGGGTTCTTGTCAGGGTGATATTTCAGGGCCAGCTTCCTGTAACCAAAACCATTTCCTGGCTCTACCTTGGTCTTGCATTTCACATTCATCCATCAGAATCCAGGGGAAGAGATAGTTACTCATTAGCATTTCAATTTTCAACTTTCCAGAGATCTGGCTCATCAGAGTGATTAAAGTTTTTAGGGTAACCCCTACTAGGATAAAAGCTCAAAGGAGAGTCCTGGGGTACTAAGGGTAGGGCACAGCTTATAGCATATTGACTCCTGCTAACTTTCAAAGGGAAAACTTACTGACAACCCCTAGTGTCCTGGTTTAGCTAATCACCTATTTGGCAAACAAGGTGACAACATTAGTGTATAAAAATTATATTCAAGAACAACACAAGTAGAGGACCACAGGAGTGTCTGAGGTAAAGATTCTCCCATCCCCTTTCTAGGTTACCATATAATACTGCACCTAAAAGCTACATTCTTCAAGTTCAGTCAAATAGCCATGACAGGACTTTTAAAAAGGCTCATCACTGTGTTACAGTACAGAATTTAGCACTATAAAGGTTCCATCTATGCCCAGAGTGAAGACCCTGACCCCGTGGTCTGGGAATAGTTGGCAATATCTTCCAAGTGTTTACTTTTTTTTGCTGCTAGAGACATCAGTGTAACAGGGTTTTGTTTGAGAAAAGGTCTCTCCTGCTGTCCTGGAACACAATGTGCAGAGTAGGCTGGACTTAAAACACAGATACCCTTTGCCTCTGGTTTCCAAGTGCTAGGTAGGATTAAAGGCATGTACCACCATGCATAGCCAATGTAACAGTTTTAAATCTGAGGATTAAACTACACATGTAAGAACAAAATAAAACTGTTTAAGAGTCCAACAAGAAAAATGTATGTCATGGTTCTTGGTAAAATATAGAAGAAACCAGATGAGGATTTGTGTTTTTCCTTGGAATGCAGCTACTTACCGATAGGATTTTTTAATGTCATCTGAGGTTGCATTCTTGTCCAGCCCAAGAACATGATATAATGATTCCCCGGAGGTAGAAAGTGAGCGCTGCCTCTGGTCAGCCATGTTAGATTAATCTATAAGAGAAAATAAGGAGACTATGAAGAAAAATTCCAAACCTGAGCCAGCAAGATAGTGTATCCTTATCTTGTTGGGATGCTGTCATGCCCAACAAGTTAAATTTGAGTCTCAAAACTCACATGGTACAAGAGGCAAATAGCTCCCAAAAGTTATCTTCTGACCTCTCAAGTATGCTGTGGTATATGTGTTCCCCTTCCACTCCACAAATAAATACGTGAGGTAGCTTAGCTAACCACCTACTTGGCAAACAAGGTGACATTAGTGTATAATTGAAAACTGAGTATGTGTTAAATATTGTAATCCCTAGAGCAAAATGCAAAGAGGGGGCTGGGGCTGTATGCAGCTGAGTGGGAGATGACTTGCCTAGTATGCACATCAGGTACCAATCAAAATTTCAAGCATACCTACAGCCACACATACACAAAGAGCAAAACGGCACATAGCTACAAAGTTTAAAGCAAAAAGTTATGCTGGATGTGGTAGTACATCTTTTTAACCTCAGCTTTTGGAAGTCTAAGGCAAAAAGGTTCTTGTATGAGGCCAGCCCTATCCTCATGTTTTTTTTTTTTTTTTAAAAAAAAGTTGGGTGGTAGAGGTAGAGGCAAGTGGATATCTGTGAGTTCGAGGCTAGCTTGGTCCAGGACAGGGAGTCCAGGACAGCCAGGACTATAGAGAAACTCTGTCTTGAAAAACAAAAAGACCTTCTATCTTTAAGAACTTACAACAAAACCTTAAAGAAATGGAAGAAAATAATAAAATATGAACAAAAGATGAAGGAGTGGATGGGGAGGGAAGAGACACTATAGTCAGTATGTAAAATAAATTGTAGCAAGAGGTTTCTGGCCCAAACTAGCCCCAGTTTGGAACTCCCCACTGCTGCTTATCTGGACCAGCAATCCCAAAGTCCCAAAGAAACACACAGATGCTTATATTAATTTTATGCTGTTTGGCCTATGGCTCTGGCACATTGCCAGCTAGCTCTTTCATCTTAATTCAATTTATTTCCATTAATCTGTCCTGCCATGTGGCCTGTGACTTACCTGTGTTACCTTACATATTGATTCTTGGGCAGCTGGATCGAGTCTCTTCTGACTCTGCCCTCCTTCTCCTATCTATGCTTGGATTTCCCTGCCTACTTCTAAGATGCCTGCCATAGGCCAAGACAGTTGCTTTTTTAACAAATGATATTCACAGCATACAGAAAGACATTTCCACATCAATAAATGAAAAAAAAATTAAAAAAGAAAAATATAAAAAAGTCAAATGGAGAAAAAAAAAAAGGATTGATAATGATAAAAACATTTAATGAGTTTTTCAGAAGCCATTCAGAAGGACTCTGGCAACCGCTCAAAGGGAGCCCTGGAACCCAGGTCTCTATTACAGATGAGAAAACTAGGCCCTGAAACTTAAAATACACATTTAGAAGTTACTTGGCCATTATTGTTTTCATTAAGTACTTTTATTGGCAAAATGACCCCTGTATCTGATCTCAATTTCAGAAGTGTCCTTAAAGAATGTTTCTTAATTTTTGGTTTTTTGAGACATGGTTTCTGTGTCTGAGAACTCAGGCTGTCCTGGAACTCTTAGCTCTGACTGCCTCTGCACTTCAGGTACTGGGATTAAAGGCATGTACCACTATGGCCCAACTAAGAATGCTTTCTGCCATGTAATAAATCAATAATGTTTTCACAAGAGCACTCTAATTTATCCTCAGAACATAGATTAAGAATCATCTAGATCCATGTTTTCTGAATTGCCATTCTTGAGATTCCAAATAAAGTCCTTTTTACTTTTGCAGTGTCTGGTTTAAACTGACTGACAAGGCAAAAAGCAATAAAATACAAGCAGAGGAAATTTTTTTTTTTTTTTTTTTAAACTTTATTCATTTATTTATTTGCCTTGGTGTTTGCCTGGAACTGGAACTACAGACAGTTGTTAGCTGCCATGTGGGTGCTGGGAATCGAACCCGGGTCCTCTGGAAGAGCAGACGGTGCTCTTAACCGCTGAGCCATCTCTCCAGCCCCAAGCAGAGGAAATTTTAAAAGCCAAGAGTTGATGCCTTTAAACAAAACAAAACAAAACAAAACATTTGTCTGGCTTGTATATGCAGTAACACAAGTGATAGAGTCAGAGACAACCTGTGGAAGTTCATTCTCTTCTTCCACCAAAGGATCAGACTCAAGTCTTGGCTTGGCCCCAAGGGCCTTCCTTACCAAAACAACCCTTTTCTCTGGTCCAAGAGTTGACTTTAAAAACAAAAATGAAAATTAAGGACTGGAAATAATAACTCAGCGAGAAAGAGCTTGCCTGCATACTGAAACTCTATGTTTGATCCTTGATTCCTGAAGGCAGTCTGAACAGGTCAAAGACCAACTTATGATTTATTATCAGGCTTATATAATGAAGCTTTCATAAAAACTCAGAAAGACTAGCCCAGAATTGTGACTATGGTCAGAATATGAGGTGGCTCCCAGGAAAGTGAATAAAAAAATACTCGAGGAACAGTATCTGTGCTTGGAACCAATCAGAAGTTTGCCCTATGCATTAAAATAATTTTATTGTTAATATGTATGTATGTAGCTATATGTAGTAAGTGCACAGAGTACAGGTGCCTGTGAGACTAGAGGCAGTGGATCCCTTAAAGCTGGAGTTACAGATGGTTGTTAGCCACCCAATATGGCTGCTGGAAACTCAACTACTGAGCCTTTTCTCCAGCCCAACTTTATCCATCTTTTAATATAACCCTTTATTTGTAACCTTCAAAGTATCTTTTTGGAGGCACCAGACTGAGACTACCTATAATCCCCGAAGAGATACACTTGCTCCTACCGTTAGGAAGGTCACAAAAACACCAAGCTAACAGCTGTAACATAATCGCAGAGGACCTTGTGTAGACCCATGCAGGCCTCATGCTTGCTGTTTCAGTCTCTGGGAGGCCATTTAAGCCCTGCTTAGTTGACTCAGTGGGCCATGTTCTCCTGGTATCCTCCATCCCATCCCCTCTGACTCTTACAGTCTTTCCTCCTCTTCCTCAGGGTTCCCCAATCTTTAAGAGGAGAGACCCAATGGAGATCTCCAATTTAGACTCCTCTCAGAGTAATGTCTGGCTGTGAATCTCTGCATCCACTCCCATCTGCTACTAGAGGAAGCCTCCCTGATGATGACTGGACAAGGCACCAATCTATACATACAAAGGGTATCATTAGGAATCACTTCATTTGAATCCTTTTTTTCAGTCTGTTTGGTTTTACTCCACAACTCTGTGCTATCCAGTCTCCAGTTAAACTAAATACTGGTTGGGGCTACTCTCACAAGTTCCCCACCGTTGCCCCAGGGCATCTCACAGACAGGACAGATTGTAGGTGAGAGTTTTAGTGGTTGGGTTGGTGTCCATGTTTCTTTATATAGTCAGCAAATTACCTTCTCACACAGAACAGACTAGAATGTAGGGGTGAAGACTCCAAGCCCACATCAGCTCCACTCTACATGCTGTGAGGAAGTTGTCCTTGGCAATGGGGCTCTGTTTTCAGTGTTTAGAAATTAACTTTCTGTCCTAGCATCAGCCAGGGTTGTTAGAGATCTCCACTGGATTTATTCATTTTATGTACGAGTGCTCTGTTTGCATGTGTGCCTTTATGCCAGAAGAGGGCATCAGATTCCAGGAGAGATAGTTGTGAGCCACCATGTGGTTGCTGGGAATTGAACTCAGGATCCCTGGAAGAGCAGCAAGTGCTCTTAACCTCTGAGCCATCTCTCCAGTCCCTGGCAGTATCTTTTTTTTTTTTTTAAAAAAAAGATTTATTTATTTATTATGCATACAGTTTTGCAGAAGAGGGCACCAGACCTCATCATAGATGGTTGTGAGCCACCATGTGGTTTTGCTGGGAATTGAACTCAGGTCCTCTGGAAGAACAGTCAGTGCTCTTAACCTCTGAGCCATCTCTCCAGCCCCCCCCCTGGCAGTATCTTAAAAAGTTAAATATGTGCCAGACATGGTGGTGCACATTTTTAATCACAGCACTTGGATGTCGTCAGAAGTTTCTCTATCTAACCCCCTCACCCCGATCTTGCAACCATTTATGAGATAATTGATTCGAAGGTTTAATATTATAGTAACTGCTGGGACAGAAGTTCAAGTATATTACCATCTAGCTCTTATACTTAAATTATCTCATAATTCTTATCTATTTTAGTCACGTGGTTTAGCATCTTTTTGCTCAGCCCAACAGTTTCATCTTGCTTCCTCTGCATCTGGCTGATGTCTCCTGACTGTGCCCTTTCTTTCTTCCCATCATTCTCAGGTTGGCTTTCCCAACAAACTTCCTGCCCAGCTACTGGCCAATCAGCATTCTATTAGACCAATTCAAGAGACAAATCTTTACAATGTACAAGATGATTAATACACAGCCCTTGGGAGGCAGAGGCAGGCAGATTTCTGTGAGTTTGAGGCCAGCCTGGTCTGCAGAGCAAATTTTAGGACAGTCAGAGCTACAAAGAGAAACCTTGTCTTGAATTCCCACCCTCAAAAGTCAAACATATACTTTCCATATGATCCAGCAATTCTAATGCTAGAAACATTGATTCCCAAGCATTCATAATATCTAAACCATAGAAATATATCAAAAGATAAGCAGATAAACAAAATGAATACAATATGGTCAGTTTTAAATCACTGTGACAGAAGACACTCTGCCATCCTTGAGATTGGGAAGTAGAAAGAGGCATAACTGTAAAGGAAAGCGCAAAGCAGAATGACTACACAACAGTATTTATCTAGACAAGAAAACATTTGTACATAAAAGCCTGTACACAATGTTCATACAATTACTTTTAACAGCTCAAAACTGGAATTGGCACACTTGTAATCCTGCTGCTAAGAAGGTTTAAGGATCCCAAGTTTGAGGCCAACCAGGATAATATCACAATAGTTCATTTCAAAATAAAAAGTTAAGCCAGAGTGGTGGCACATGTCTTTAATCCCAGAAGGCAGAAGCAGGTAGATCTCTGAGTTCAAGATCAGCCTGTCTTCAGAGTGAGTTCCAGGACAACCACGTCTCTGCAGATAAATCCTACTTTAAGAAAGAAAGGAAGAAAGGAAGAAAGAAAGAAAAGGCTGGGTGGTGGTGGTAAATGCCTTTAATCCTAGCACTTGAGGCAGAGGCAGAATGCTTGAGCTTGAGGCCAGTCTGGTCTACAAAGAGAAACCCTGTCTCAAAACCCAAAAACTAACACATCCCCCCAAAACAAACAAACAAAAGCCAGATTAATCAAAACAGTAACATACCAGTTTATATAAAAATCAATACTGTGGAAAAAAAATGGAACAATTAGAGAGGACAGAAATAAATCTATACACCACACTGGTTTTAACAAAAGGTTTGTTCTGGCTTAGTTTCAAGGAATACAATATATCATGACCAGGAGAGTATGGCAGTAGGCCATGGGGCATAAGGTGGTCAGTCACATGGCAATCCTAAAAAAACTGTGCTAGGAATGTCAATATAGAGAAGGATCCATATTCTCTAAAACCTTAGATCCCTATTCTCTCACCACATACAAAAATCAACTCAAAGTCAATTAAAGGACCTAAATATAAGGTCTTCAATTAAGAAACTAAGCCTGTGGAGATAGCTCAATGAGTGAAGTGCCTGCTATGTAAACATGACCAGAGTTGAGATCTTCAACAACTATATATATAAAAATTAGCTCAGCAAGCACCAACTCAGCACTGGAAAGTGGAGGTGGATCCTGGCCCCTCATCCAGCAGCCAGTCTAGTCAAACATAGCTTCAGTGAAAGACCCACTCTGAAAAAATGAGGTGTAAAAACCACTGAAAAGGATATTCCATCATCAGCCTTTGGTTTCTACAAAGAGTGTGTGCATATACACCTAGTATAAAACAAAACACACAAAGAAATCCTTTTAAACAACAAGAGTAATCTGCATAAAGTTTTTTGATTAAACACCAAAAGCTAATGCAAAATAAATGGTCAGGTGTGGTGGCACATGCCTTTCATCCCAGTATTCATAAGGCAGAAATAGAGACAAGCAAAATCTGTGAGATCAACACTGAGTTCCACCCAGGGCATTCAGGACTACATAGTGAGATTCTACCTCAAAAACAAACAAACAAAACTCAAAAAGATTTTTATAAAACTAAGCATTTGTGCACGGAAAAGGAAATGAACTTAATAAAAAAAAATATTTACAGGATATAGAAAATATCTCCAAACTATTAAAACAAAGAATATTGCTAGTATGATAGATGCCTTTACTTCTAGCACTTGGGAAGTAAAGGCAGAGGCAGGCAGATCCTTGTGAAGTCAAGGCTAGTCTGTTCTGTGTACTGAGTTCCAGGACAGACAGAGCTATTGTGGTAAACAGAAAGAAAACGCTCCCCTCAAAGAGAATGGCACTATTAGGAAATAGTCTTGTTGGAGGAAGTATGTCTCTGTGGAGATGGGCTTTGAGGTCTCATATACGATCAAGCCATGCCCAGTGAGTCAGTTCTTTTCCTATTGTCTTTGGATCAAGTGTTAAGTGTTCCTGGCAGGCGTTGGTAGACCCAACATGAGTGTAATAAAAATTCCTGGCACGTAACCTAATAACCTAGGTGGTGCTGCCACTGTATAGAGGGCACACCCCTAGGCGTGGCTAGAAAGATTCAAGCCCACCCCGGTCTCTTAAAAAGAAAAGCCACATGGCAGCTAGCTCCCTTCTCCTTCTCTCTCTCTCCCTTTCCTCTGTCTTTCTCTCCTCTCTCCTGCTCTTCTCAGGGTACCCACCTCTAGGTAACTCCCTAAAATAAACTCTCATATGGTACCTGGCAGTGAGTGTGTGTGTGTCTCTCCCCATGCACAAAAAACTAACATCAAGTTATAAGAACTCTCAACTCCAGCCACGTCTGCCTGTATGCTGTCTTGCTTCCCACCAAGATGATAATAGACTAAACCTCTGAACTGTAAGAAAGTTAACCCAATTAAATGTTTCCCTTTATGAGAGTAGTCCTGGTCATGTGTCTCTTCACAGCAACAGGAGCCTGAACTAGACAACTATGTAAAGCGACTGCCTCTAAAAACCCTTTATAAAAGGAACTCAAATAATTAAATATCAAAAATTAATCTTTAAATTAGGCAAATGATTTGAAAAGACTTTTTGCTTATTTTGAAACAAGGTCTCACTACATAGTCTTGGGTGGTCTGAAACTTGCTATGTAGATAGAGCTATCTTTTCCTGTTTCCCTGAGTATACATCACTACGCCTAGCTTAAATAAATCTAGGACCTTGTATTTGTTTGTGGTTCATGTAATTATAAACATTTATCATCTTATTTTTATGTAGCAGCCTATAATGATACATAGATTGTTAGACTGGACTTGACCTTATATATCTGCACATGCCCTCATTTTCCAGATGATGGAGCTTATTATATCTCCTGGGCCTTGGCGCATTCATTGTTCTGAGAAAAACAAACAAACAAACAAAAAGAACCTAGAATTTTATTATTAACCAAATGTGAGACAAAAGCAAGAGGTGGAGAAAGTATTACCTTTGTCCCATATAAAGTCATCATTTGAGGGCTAGAGTTGGGGTAAGAAAAGGAAAAAATATTTTTGAGAAAGTACTTTAACAAAATGAGGAAGGAAATCAAGAATGAAAGACATGACAGAGTAAGGGTAAAGCATCTGCACCTGTTGAAGAAAGCAGGCAGCTGACAAAAGCCAGACCAAGACACCCTGGCACCTGGAACCACACTGCACAGAATTAAAGCTTTCGAACCACTACAAGCATGGGGATGATCGGAGACTATACTCACAATGAATGAAAATTCTCAACAACAAAAACTACCTTGTTTTTTTGTTTTTTTTTTTTTTTTTTAAACTTTTTATTTATTTATTTATTTGCCTTGGTGTTTGCCTGGAACTGGGGCTACAGACAGTTGTTAGCTGCCATGTGGGTGCTGGGAATCGAACCTGGGTCCTCTGGAAGAGCAGACGGTGCTCTTAACTGCTGAGCCATCTCTCCAGTCCCCAAAAACTACCTTGTTAAAAAAGAAAAAAAAGGGGGGGGGCTGGAGAGATGGCTCAGTGGTTAAGAGCACCCTCTGCTCTTCCAGAGGACCCGGGTTCAATTCCCAGCACCCACATGGCAGCTAACAACTGTCTGTAGCTCCAGTTCCAGGCAAACACCAAGGCAAATAAATAAATAAAGCTTTTTTTTTTTTTTTTTTTAAAAAAAAAAGGGAAATGCTACAAATACAAGTTAGAGACATGCAATAAAATGCATCAGACAGACTTTGCAGTAGGATGCAGGCCAGAGCAAACAAAGAAAAAAACCCATCCAGATCCTAGCTATCCAGTGTGAAGAACAGAGAAAAATAAATTTTTTTTTAAGATTTATTTATTATGTATACAGTATACAGAAGAGGGCCTCAGATGTCATTATAGATGGATGTGATCCACCATGTGGTTGCTCGGAATTGTACTCAGGGACTCTGGAAGAACAGTCACTGCGCCTAACCTCTGAACAATCTCTCCATCTTTCCAGGGGGGAAAATTTTTCTTAATTGAAACTGGTCATGGTAGTGCATGCCTATAAAACTGGCACTAGAAACCAATGCAAAAGGAGCAATTATGCTCAAGACTGGCCTAGGGAAGGCACAGAGACTTTGTCTCAAAAGAAATCACAAAGTAAAACAAACAAAGAACAAAGCTTTGGTGTCCAGGCAGACAACGAGAAAATTCAACGTTAACATAATTGAAATCCAAGAGAAATAAAGGTCAAAAAGACTTGTTTGAAAAATAATGGCCCATTTGGGAAAAAAGGAAGGTGGATCTCTTATGAGTTCATGGGCAGCCTGGTCTACATAGTGATATCAGGCCAGCCAGGGCTACATACTGAGAACCTATCTTCATTCACTCATGCATGCATGCATATAAAAATTAGCTCATCAGCACACACTCAGCCTGGTCTGCACAGTGGTAGAAGGCTATCCAGGGCTACATAGATGAGAACCTATTGTTTATTTATTTGCTTTTTTTTTTTTTTTTTTTTAAAGAAAGAAGTAGTTTATTTGGGATCATAGCTCAAGGTTACAGTTCATCATTTTAGGGAAGTCCTAACAGTAGGAGCTTGAGGCAGCTATTCATATTACACAAGCAGAAAAGAAGCAGAGACAAGAATTCTTGTGCTCAGCTCCCTTTCTCCTTTTTATACAGTCCAGGATCCCAGCCCAGGAAATAGCAACTCCCACTTTTAGGATTAGTAAATAGTCCCACCTCAATTAACCTAACCAATATAATCTCTCACTGGCAAACCCAGTAGCTAACTAATCCCTCACAGGTGTGCCTGGAGGATAATCTCCCCCTCCCCGCAAGGGTTTCTCTGTGTAGACCAGGCTGCCCTCAAACTCAGATCCACCTGCCTCTGCCTCCCGAGTGCTGGGATTTAAAGGCATGCACCACCACTACCAGGCTTGGTGGCTTGTCCTTAATTTTAAAATTTAACTTCCGGGGGCTGGAGAGATGGCTCAGAGTTTAAGAGCACCGATTGGTCTTCCAAAGGTCCTGAGTTCAATTCCTGGCAACCACATGGTGACTCACAACCATCTATAATGACATTTGGTACCCTCTTCTGTATACTCT
The DNA here is from genome assembly GCA_004025045.1 of Sigmodon hispidus. NCBI lineage: Eukaryota > Metazoa > Chordata > Mammalia > Rodentia > Cricetidae > Sigmodon > Sigmodon hispidus. The sequence goes on from PVIH01004586.1 coordinate 90,081, forward strand.
ATACATAATAAATACATCTTTTTAAAAAATTTAAATTCCAAGATGTAACAGAATTACCACTTTTATCATTTCAATAATATGGTACATCAATATTAACCACAAACAACATTGTTATACAACAGCTCTACCATAACTCCAAATTTGTTGCTGAGCATGGTGTATCAAACCTTTATGATCCCAGCACTTGTGAGACAGAGGCAAGCAGATCTCTGTGTTCCCTTGTAGCAGAATGCTGGCTGGGGTTATAGAAGGAAGCACTAGTGACTTTGGTGTATCCTAATAACCTCAGAAGATCCAACCCTGATGGGGTGTGGCCAGGTTCAATTGAGGCCAACCAGACAGCCTACTTTGTTCCTGATCTCTCTGGGAAGAAACTGAACAGCTCATGTGGAAGTTTCGAATCTCCTAAGATTACTCTTATATATCTTATATATCTGCTCTCCTCCTAATAAATATTAATCCTTGTATGGTATTATTTGAATAATTCTGGCAATACAGGCTAGCCAAGGATACATAGTAAGACTGTTGGGGGGGGCGCATAACCACCACCACCATCATCACCCCCCCCCCACACACACACACAAAAAACCAAACAACCCAACAATTCTTAAGTCTTTGTGAATGTATCAATGATGATCTTAATACCACCCAGTTTTTGTTCAAGAAATCTTTCTAAAACAGTGGTTCTCAATCCATGAGTCACAATCCTTTGGTGAGGAGGTCAAATGACCCTTTCACAAGGGTTGCCTAAGACCATCAGAAAACACAGACATTTACATTACCATTCATAATAATAGTAAACTGTTAAGAAGTAGCAACAGCCAGGCAAACACCAAGGCAAATAAATAAAGTTTAAAAAAAAAAAATTTAAAAAAAAAAAAAAAAGAAGTAGCAACAGAACCAATTTTATGGTTAGGGTCAATACAACATGAGTTGAAACATTAAAATTAAAGTAAAAAAGTAAAGGGCTAAAACACTGAGAACCACTGGTCTAGAAGGAGAAAGAGACCACCTAAAGTGATTAAGGATAAGCTTTCAATAACACTTGAGGCTACTTAATTATAGTCTGCCTTTTGATCATTCTACTTACATTAAATAGTAAGTCTTTAAAAAAGAAAACATCATTTTAGAGCCTAAGGTCATAGTTATTACTGTCCCATGGCAGAAGACAGAGGCCAACCCCATCTGTCTGAATGATATCCTGAGACCTGGAAGTGCACACAGATGATCCATCTTTCCCTGGGACCCTCATGATACCTCTGCCTCCTCACAAAGTTTTACAAGTGGAGTCTTTTTGAATGAGAAGCTCTCTATTTTCCTTATCCTTTACTCTAAATACTCTGAAAATATGTCTGTCTCCAAGAACTTATAATAAACCCACAAATTATTTTATTCTTTTTTTTTAAACAACTATTTCTTTTTTTTTTTTTAAACTTTATTTTATTTCTTTATTTGCCTTGGTGTTGCCTGGAACTGGAACTACAGACAGTTGTTAGCTGCCATGTGGGTGCTGGGAATCGAACCCGGCTCCTCTGGAAGAGCAGACGGTGCTCTTAACCGCTGAGCCATTTCTCCAGCCCCTATTTTATTCTTTATATACATCATTAAAACAATCTTAAAAATTTTATACATATACACACATATATTATTGAGTATGTATACGTGAAGGTCAAAAAAAACGAGTAACTCAAGTTATCTCTTTCCAAAAGGTGCATCTTGGGGATTAAACTCAAATTATCAGATTTAGCGGCATGTGCCTTTGCCTGCTAAGACAAATTGCTAGCTTCTGAATCTTTTATTTTTTGAGACAGAGTTTCTCTCTGTAACAGCTGTGGAGCTGTAGCTGTCCTGGAACTAAGTCTATGCTACGCTGGCCTCAAACTCACAGAGATCCACTTGCCTAATCCTAAATGCTAGGATAAAAGGTGTGCATCACTGAAGTCTTGGGAAGTGTGGAGGCAGCCTTTAAGGACCAGGAGAATTCAATTATAGGCTTAGTGGTATGTACCTGAAATCCCAACACTTGAAAGGCTTGAATATTGAGAGCCAGAGGCTAGCCTAGGTTACATAGTAAGATCCTGTATCAAAAAAACCCACACAATTAGCAGAGCAGTATGGCCTTTAATCCTAGCATTAGGGAGGGAGAGGAAGGAGGATCTCTGTGAGTTTGAAGCCAGCCTGGTCTACAGAGAAAGATCCAGGACAGTTGGGGATATACAGAAAAACCCTGTCTGGAAAATAAACAAACAAACAAACAAATAAATAAAGCAACACTAAAAATGAAATACAACTATGATTTTCCTAATTTTCTGGGGCAATTTTAAACTAAAATCCATGCTGTACTATTTCAAAATTAGTTCCAAATGAGAGCAAGCCTAAGGGAGCCAATAATTTAGAACACAGTAAAAATCAGCATATTTCAGCTTTGCAGTGGGTACACACCTTTAATCCCAGCACTTGGTAGGCAGAGGCAGAAGGATTTCTGTGAGTTTGAGTCCAGCCTGGTCTACAGAGTTAAGTTCCAGGACAGCCAGGGCTATACAGAGAAATATGGTCTCAACCACCACCTCAAACAAGAACAAAGAAACAACAAAAAAATCCAGAATCTTTCAAGTAATATGTGCCTTGTTTTTGGTTACAAAATTAAGAAGAACCTACCTTCTACATAGATACAGGAATCATTCCCTAAGGCATGGGATCTGGGCTATGTAAAGAAAAGGAACTGAATACCAACATGCATTAATTCATGTTTTCTATGCTTGACTGTGCAGACCAGCTGCTGCAGGGCTGGAGAGATGACTCAGAGGTTAAGAGCACTGGATGCTCTTCCAGAGGTTCTGAGTTCAATTCCCAGAAACAACATGGTGGCTCATAACCATCTATGATGACATCTGGTACCCTTTTCTGTATACTGTATATATAATAAATAAATCTTAAAAACAAACAAACAAACAAGGGGGCTGGAAAGATGGCTCAGCAATTAAGAGCATTGACTGTTTAAAAAAAAAAATATGACCAGCTGCTTCAAGTTCCTACCACAATTTCCAAAAAATGAAGAACTTTATTGTATGTTAAATTGTATGCTAAATAAACTCCTTCTCCCTTAAATTGCTTTTGCTAGGGTATTTTACCACAGCAACAGAAAACAAAACTAAGATATACAACATTCAAATCTTTAACTACAAGTAACATTTACACGTATAAAAACAGTGTAGACTGTTACATCTATTTAAACATTCTGGAACACATGTTTGTGGAATAATACCCTTGTACACTGTGGAGATATATTAAATATTTAAAAAAATCAGCCTGAAATATCTGAGAACAGAATCACCCACAGACAAGCTATGAAGGTCAGAGAGTGTTAACCCACACCTTTAATCCTATCACTCAGGAGACAGAGATCTTTATGAATTTCTGAGTTCAAGGCCTAAATAGCCAAGCAGTAGTAGCTCACACCTTTAATCTTAACTCTAGGATTATGATGCAGAGTTGAACCAGGAAGTGAAATGGCTGGGCAGGGAAGATATTTAAGCCAGGAGAAGACAGAGATTCATTCATTCTGCAGAAGCGACCAGTCAGGCTGAGGACCCTTGAAGATAGGATTTACCTTGTTTGGTCTAAGAAGTTGGCTGGGCAAAAATTGACTGTGGTCTATTTTCTCTTTCTGATATTCCAGCTTTTCCCCCAATATGTGGCTCTGGGTTTTCATTATATGATAACTAGAGTTCATGCAATAGTATACTGTAACAATTTGCCACTTGCATTAGTCTAATAAAATGCTTATTAGTCAGTAGCCAGGCAGGAAGTATAGGCAGGGCAGGCAGCCAGACTTTGAGAACTCTGGGAAGACAAAAGGCTGAGCAGCAGATGCCAACAAAATGCAGAGGAAGCAAGATGAGAATGTCTTGAAAAAAGGTACTAAGCCATGTGACTAAACATAGATAAGAGTTATGGGTTAATTTAAAGTGTAATAGTTAGCAAGTAATAAGCCTGAGCCATGGGCCAAACAGCTTGTAACTAATATAAACCTCTATGTGTTTATTTGGGACTAAGTGGCTGCAGGACCAGCAGGGCCGGACAGAGAAACTTCAGACTACACATATTCATAGCAATGTAAATGCTGCCTTTACTGTGTTTATTCTGGGATGTTGTCAATCAAATGATCATTCACCCTGACCATGGTCTAGTTTCCACTGTACAATGGACATAAATGTACCAACAGGGCAGATCCCAAAACATTCTGAAGTTTAAGACACATAATACCTAAGTTGGAATTCATGAAATACTATAGATGACACAGAGTATTAATGGAATATATTTTTGAGACATAACTGATAGAAGTGGCATCAGTGTTCTGTCCTTATACCCTAGCCTGAGGCTGCTTTTGGGAGAAATTCATGTTGAATGGCCAGTATATACTACCTGAGGAATATCTTAAAGTAGCAAATGAACATGCATTCAGACTGACTGCCTACTTGCAACTATTGTCAGAAACCAAGTGGTCACATCAAATCTAACATGTAACCTAGAATCAGACACAACTGAAACATGACAAACTGAAAGACACTCCAAATTTCAAAGGGGCAAGTATTAAAACACATCATACTCTGGGGACTGGAGAGATGGCTCAGAGGTTAAGAGCACTGACTGTTCTTCCAGAGGTCCTGAGTTCAATTCCCAGCGACCACATGGCGGCTCACAGTCATCTGTGATGACATCTGGTACCCTCTTCTGTGTACTGTATACATAATAAATAAATAAATAAATCCTTAAAAAAAAAACAAAAACACATCATACTCCAAACAGACATGCTGAAATTGAGCTGTTGTGGTGATATGCATTTAACAAAACCAGTCTGGAATATGGGGAAACAGATCCACCCACAGTCAAGCCAAGAGGGTCGTATTGGTTTGCCGAGTGAGATCAGACACACAGACACACAGACACACACACACACACACACACACACACACACACACACACAGACACACACATGGCCACACACGGCCACACATGGCCACACAAGAGTTTATTCAGGAGAGTTGCCAGGCGAGTACAGGAGCAGAGAAACAGAAGAGAGAAGAGACAAACTGCCACACGGTCCTCTTTTTAAGAGAAAGGGTGGGCACGGATTTACGTATCCACACCTCCAGGGCGGTATGTTGGCGCCAGGTTGGGTTTACCACACGACATGCCAGGAATCCTTAAATCAGAGAGTGGTAACTCACGTCTTTAACCCCATAACTCCAGGGACAGGGATCTTTCTGTGTTTCTGTGAGTTCAAAGCCTAACTACCTAAGAGTAGTAGCTCACACCTTTAATCTTAACCTGGATGTAAAACAAGTAGGCAAAGAAGGTATTTAAGGCAGGAGTAGGAAGACAGATTATTCAGTAGAAGTGATAGGATCAAGGCTGAGGAAGCAGGAAGATATAGCTCTTACCTTGAGAAGTTGGCTGGGTAAGATCTGACTGTGGTCTGTTTCCTCTCTCTGATATTCCAGCTCCCCCCCCCACCCCATATCTGGCTCTGAGTTTCATTTAATAACAACCACAACTCATGCTACAAGCTGTAACCAATTAAGCTGTTTTGTGTACCACACTTTCTCTTCTGTATATAAATAGCACTTCCCTAGTTGCTAGGTGGATTCTCTGCACCTTTACTGGTTCAGAGTGCTATAGTGCTGCTCAATTCATGAATCATTTCTTTCCTCAAAACCTATTCAAAGTAGCTTGTCTATAGTTTTGTTTTGTTTTGTTTTGCTTTTTTAAACTTTACTTATTTATTTATTTGCCTTGGTGTTTGCCTGGAACTGGAACTACGGACAGTTGTTAGCTGCCATGTGGGTGCTGGGAATCGAACCCAGGTCCTCTGGAAGAGCAGACGGTGCTCTTAACCGCTGAGCCATCTCTCCAGCCCCAGTTTTGTTTCTTTTAACAGTTTATTGTCAGGAGTAGGGTCTCAAGTAATGCCCCCCCCACACTATCCCCATCCCAGCACTGACTAGCCAAGTGAAGTTACCCACAAGATCACTGTGTCTATGACTCTCCAAAAGCAAGAGAAGTCATCGGTAAGTTCCCTCTAAATGAAGCAACACTAACTTGTGTTGAGCTCATCATGTTTAAGTCCCCCCACCTCCTGAATTTGATTGGAGATTAGGCAGTACACAGTTAGAGGCCTCAGGTGTATGATTTCTGAAAAGGAATCTCTCCATTGCTGGGCTTGGAGACTCACACCTGTAACCCTAATACTTGGGAGGTTGAGGCAGGATGATCAAGAGTTCTAGGCCAACCTTGGCTATACAGTGAGATCCTGTCTAACCCACCCCTCCTCACACTACAGCATGTTGATGGGGATCTGAGCTGAAGCTGAGAGAAAGCTGCACAAACAATAAAATACCAGGCATATAAAAACAAACAAACAAACAAACAAAAGTAAGTATTTGCCTCCATTTTTTTTTTTATTGCACAGAGACTAAAGATAACTAGACCAACTAGCAAATAGTTATGTTCTGTACCACACTGACAAATTTTACAGAAGAGGGAGCTGGAGAGATGGCTCAGTGGTTAAGAGCACCGTTTGCTCTTCCAGAGGACCCGGGTTCGATTCCCAGCACCCACATGGCAGCTAACAACTGTCTGTAGTTCCAGTTCCAGGCAAACACCAAGGCAAATAAAAAAAAATAAATAAAGTTTAAAAAAAAAAATTTTACTTGAAGAATACACCTGTTTCCAGCAGTTGGGAATCACAGATTTGCCAAACTACAGACTGCTGATATGTCAGGCCATTTATAACTTTGTGTTCACTGGAAACTAAGTTTCTTAAGGAGAAAAGGGTAAGATTTCTAATGCATTCAACAATAATTAGATTAATGATGAGGGAAATTCCATATTCAAATATAAAAGGAAGGTAAAATACACTTTTAGTAATGAAAAGCAAGAATGTACAAGAATGTACTACTTAAAGAAAAAGTAATTTTGGGGGTGGGGAGAAGATGGCTCAGCAGTTAAGAATACTCCTAAGACCCAAGCTCCATTTCCACAAGGCAGCTCACAAGTGCTGATAACTAAAGTTCCAGGGATGTGATGCCCTCATCTAGCCTCTGAAGGCACAAAACATGCATGTGGTACAGGCAAAACACCCTTACACATAAAATAAAAAATAATTCTGCTCCAAAATACAACAGCTGGTTATTTTAAATTGAAAAGGGAAATGAATACAAAAACAAAACAAAACAAAACAAAAAAAACCCACCATATGAATGACAAAGTCATGAGATTTGTAAAAGATAAATTTTGGAGGGCTGGAGAGATGGCTCATCAGTTAAGAACACTGACTGTTCTTCCAGAGGACCTGAGTTCCATTCCCAGCAACCACATGGCAGCTTACAACTGTCTGTAATTCCAAGATCTGACACCTTTACACAGTTATACATGTAGCAAAACACCAATTCACATAAAATAAATACTTTAAAAAATTGTTTTAAAAGCTATGCAAATTGCTAGGATTTGAAGAGAACTGTTTATGAGTTTTCCATAACATTCAGTAGTTGTTAAAAGTATACGGATTCAGAACTGAAGAGTCAGCTCAGAGGTTAAAATCATGTACTGCTCTTGCAGAGAACCATGGTTCAGTTTTGAGCACCCACATGGCAGCTCACAATCATCGGTAATTTCGAAGGAGATCCAACACTCTCTTCTGACACACACAGCACACATAGGAGAAACCATTGATAAACATAAACATTTCTTTCCCAAAGTTAGCCTGAATGAAACACACCTGATACCACCATCCAGTAAATCTTCATTCCAATCCTATGATTCACCAGGATTGTAACATTATAGCTAATAGGCAAACATTCCTTAGAACATTAAAAAAAAAAAAAAAAAAAAAAAAACCACATATTTCATCTTGTAAAACACCATGGGAGAGTGGGGTGCAAGTTTAATGTTTAGCAATTAAACTGACAATAAAATCACCTACCAACAACTCATCATAATGAGTAACATTCACTTACACATATTCAAGGAATATTTACTGAGCATTCATAATACATCAAAAAAAATCTAAGAATATTAGTTGGGTTTAAACTGCCTAAAAATGGCCAGGGGTGGAGAGGTGGGGGTGGCACACACCTATAATCCCAACACTTGGGACTGAGTTTCAGGCCAACCAGTACTACAGACAGTGAGTTCCAGGACAGCCAGGACCACACAGAGAAACCCTCTCACTCCCCTTCCCAGTTAAAAAATTTTCTAGAAATAAACAACAAAGTTCTCTGCCACAAATTGTCACTTGTAAAAAATGTACAGTAATTTTGGAATAAAATAAAATTGCACACAGATCAGTAAAGAGAAAACTGATCATGAAAGAATTTTCATGTATTGCTTTCAAACCTGGTCTCACATTTTCTTTCTTTAAAGAATAAGATGTGTTGGGAGGGGGAAGAGACCTTGAATAAGGATATACAGGGAAAAAAAAAATTCAGAGGGAAAGATGAACACAAAGAAAATATATGTGTAGCAATCTTATTTGTATTTCCACCCTTGATAAGCCATGCTTATCATTCTTATCCTCTGTATAGTTATTGTTAACTCTTCCACATTTTAAATTCTCTTTACTGTGGTTTTTTTTTTGATAAATACAAAATAAAGAAGGAAAAAATAAATAAATAAATAAATAAAAGAATAAGATAATTTCATTTCTATAGTCTATAACTTTGATACAAAATATCAATGAAAAGCTCAAAAATTTCAAGCAATTATTTGTAAGAACTTATACTAAGGATTGGAATGGCTCAGTAGGTGAGAGTTTTTGCTCTGCAAGCATGAAGTCACATTTGAATCCCAAGACCCACTTTGCCTGGCATAGTTTTGTGTATCTGTAACCCCAGCCACTGGGAGCAGAATCAAGCTAGCCAGACAACTGAGGGAGCTTCTGGGTCATTGAGAGGCCCTAACTCAAGGTAATAAGTAATGCCCACAGAGGAAGACACTCAATATTCTGTTCTGGCCTCTGTACACACACAGGAGGGTATACACTCTCACAAATTCACGTGCATGCACCAAAACTACATGCCTACACAATACACATACCAAATTAAAAAAAACTATTAGGTATCATAAGGAACACATACTTTTCATTAATAAATATACTAAAAGTTAATGCAAAGTGTCAGGCGGAGCAAAATCCACAGGAAAGGTTGTTAGGTAATCTAATCCTTAAATCTCCCTCTAGTTGCCAATTAGCAGACTAGCTATTAATACTCATCAGTGTTGCCTTCATCTGAGGTAGGCCTGGCACAGCAGCCCAGGCTCCTAGCTTAAGGAGTATTAGGTAGGTATTTTCACAAAATAAGGCTATTACCATTTTTAGAATCTTTGTCACCTTTATTTAGGAAGCCATCAGGAAAATATCCTTCTACTCATCTTTCCCTCGCTTTTTGCTTCAACAGGCAGGTGAAGGGGGAACTACCTCTCTCACTTCATACAGAGCCAGAGAGGCAGAAGGAGCCCTAGAGGTGTGAGCTTTAGTCTTGTGCTTTTAGGAAAGATAAACTTAGGACATTCTGCTGATGTGCAGAGAGGAGGAAGGAAAGCAAGAGTAGGAAGTTTGTCTGACAAAAGGCCACTAGCCTTGAATGCATCGCTCAGATTAATTATAGTTACACAATTCCATATAAACAGCTTCTAACAAGTTCTGTAAAATCTCAGAAGTTTGTTTCCTTAAGAGAGAAAAACTACTTTCATTTGCTGATACAGTTTGCCCACAGCATTACATACTTCAAATTCCACAGCTCATGCTTACCTTATTTGCTGCTTTATCTGAAGATAAAAACCACACCTTATCATAAGCCCCAGCTTCACCATATTTTAGTTATTCTTTTTTATCTTTTTTTAATATTTATTTTTATTTTTTTAAATGTGAATTGGTGTTCTGCCTGCATGTATAACTGTGTAAGGGTGTCAGATCTTGGAATTACAAACAGTTGTTAGCTGCCATGTGGATGATGGGAATGGAACTCAGGTCCTCTGGAAGAACAGTCAGCGCTCGTAATCACTGAGCCATCTCTCCAGCCCGCATTTTAGTTATTTATTCAGCGAACACCTATGAGCACCATAAACCTGGGCCCTAAAGACATAACACTGGAGATTATGGGATACTGTAAACTAAAGAAGGAGTCTGGCTTAGAAGCCTTTAGTTCAATTAAAGTTTTAAGACTGACTTATTGTTAGATCTTGAGCATAGCAGGTTGTCAGGGTGGGTCTACAACTGTACCCAGAAGCATCATGCTTTCTAAAGTGCTCTTAGGCAAAACTGTGCAGCATGCATCCAATACAGAATCATACACTAACAGAACTGTTCTAAAGAATACAGAGAAATCTAGATATTCTAAGTTTAGATGGGCAGGAGGCAAAGGTCTTAGAAAGGATACCAGGAGTATCAGAAGCTGCTCACTTTTATGCACTTTATGGTGGTAAATGACTATGATTCAAGCCCTTTGCCAGGCTGAAGCAGGAGGATCACAAGTTGCAGGCTAGCTTGAGCTATATAGCAAGATCCTGTTAACAAAAACAAAACTTATTTGAAAAGAAATAAGAATCAGATGACTTCATCTCGCTGTCACCTCAAGTCCCAATAGACAAGTAACCAAAGACAAAATTTCTAAGAGTTAAACTTTTTTTTTTTAAACTTTATTTATTTATTATTTATTTATTTGCCTTGGTGTTTGCCTGGAGTTGGAACTACAGACAGTTGTTAGCTGCCATGTGGGTGCTGGGAATCGAACCCGGGTCCTCTGGGAGAGCAGAGGGTGCTCTTAACCGCTGAGCCATCTCTCCAGCCCCGAGTTAAACTTTTTTAACCAATGGCATATATCTGATTTTTAAAAAGCTTTTAACTTTCTGATAACTTTTTTCTTTCTTTTTTTTTTTTTAATTTGCCTTGGTGTTTGCCTGGAACTGGAACTACAGACAGTTATTAGCTGCCATGTGGGTGCTGGGAATCGAACCCGGGTCCTCTGGAAGAGCAGACGGTGCTCTTAACCGCTGAGCCATCTCTCCAGCACCAGCTTTTAACTTTCAAATAATCATTGATCAAAAATTTCAAAGACATTTACAGGGAAGTCCTAAGCACCTTTCTAATACTCTATTAACTGACTACACTTTTTTCAAAGGGCAAGGAGAAATTGGTGGGTCTGTCCTTGAGAGTACAAGGCTTCCTGTACACCTCCCAGGAACCCAGTGCCTCTGAAATGTTCTGTACTTACTGACTTCTTGGTGAGAAAGGCCATAACCCTGCTGCTACTAAGTTCATTTGCATTAATTCAATAAATACTTACTGGGCATATACTATGTAACAATTCTAAAACACAAAACCTTACCAAGAAAAAAATGTTAAATACGTTAATACATTAAGCAAGAGTCAAGTGTGAAAATTAAGCAAGGGAGAAAAAAATAGGAAGTAGAAAGCTGAAGTTATAGGTAGTAGAATCTAAGGATGTCTCACAGAACAGAACTAAGTGAGCCTTCAAGAAAGAACCAAGGACTGAGCACTTAAATTGGTTCACAGACAAGCAAGGAGCCTGCTGGAGCAGTAAGTGTGAGGCAGGGAGCTTAAACTTAAACTTTCTAAGGACGGATGGGCCACCTCTTCCCAAAACAGTCTGCATTCAGAACCCACACTAGCTCCACACAGAAAAGGCCAACCTAAGTACGAAAACACTTAGGCAGTGGTGGTGCATGCCTAGGTTACAAGCACTCAGAAAGCAGAGGCAGGCTGATCTCTGTGAGTTCAAGATCAGCTTAGCCTACAGAGAGAGTTCCAGGACAGCCAAGGCTACAAAGAGAAACCCTGTCCAGAGTCCTAACACATCAGGTTAGGAACTGTCCAGAAGCACTTAAAACCTGGCTTTTAATGTCACCTAACAGATTGCAATTTCCTTTGAAAAAGCAAATAAATAAACAAAATTATTCTACAACCGTTAGAGTTCTGTCTTTAGGTAACCATGACAATAGAAATGTCAATATATTTTTTTCTGATATTAAGTAGACAAATCACTAGCAATTCAGATATGGTGCTTGTAAGAATGATCAGCTGCATGTCTAACAAACGGCGACCCAATTTTCCCCTAAGTCCAACCTGAAAACAAAGCTACTTTTGCATTTTTTTCCAAATGAAAGAATTAGGAGAAATCATCTCTTAGACATAAGGAAAAACCAAGGTTTTAATCCAGCCACATAACACAAGTTGGAGCCTAAACGGATGAATCTGTAGTAACTCTCCCTAACATCATTACACAAAAGCGCCTCTTAATATGTCGTTGAGAAGCATATAAAATATGCTTTTTAACAGGTAAATGCTTTTGGAATTTACAACTATAAGATAATTTTCCGCGCCCCAGGCTGTGAACAAGCCTCGGAGCATTGACTGCCCTCCTCGGAACACCAGTATTACTGCGTCCCGGGTGCCGCGGAGGCGGCCGCGCGTGCGGATCCGGGTTGGCCCGGAAAGCCTTGTCCCCGCACCGCCCTGCGGTGCGCAAGGTCGAGCGGGGCCTAGCGGCGTCCAGAGCCCAACCCGATTGAAGGCCAGCCGCCATTTCCGGCTGTGGGCAGCCTTCACCTCGTTCTGCGGCGCCCTCGCCCGCTCCCCTCCCCTTCACCCGGCTCCTGCGGCTCCACCTAATTTGAGGGCCACCCGGCAATGAACTCACCTGTCCGCCCGCCCGCCTGTCCACTGGTTCCGCAGCTCCGCTCTCCGTACAGCGGCGCTGCTGGGCAGTTGGCCGTCCTACAGCTCGGCCTGAGAATCCGGGGCCGCAACAGCGGTAGCAGCAGCAGGGGACGGCGGAAGCAGCACCGCCGATAGCGAGAACGCGCACGCTCACGAACTGACACTCGCGCCCCCGGAAGGACGTGTGCTCCGCGGGTCAGAGACGGCTGCGCAAGCGCTCAGAGCGCCGCACCGAGGCTCCGCCCAGAGGCGGAGCCAACGTGGTGGTGCCGCGCAGAGGTTCGGGAGCTCAGGAAGAAACTGGGTCTATGAACAAAGTTCTCTCCTTAGATCTAACGGAAGTGTTAAAGTGGTGGGCGGAGCCTGCAGCTACTAAACTGGACTCCGTTGCTGCCAAGTAGGGACAGGTCCTACGCTGGAGGACTTAGCCATTGCCTCTGGACAAGATGTGACTCAAATGCCCTGGAAAGCAAACAAGCAGTACTCCACTGAGTAAATGCGCCCTTGTCTTGCAGTTTTCTTAGTGCTTAAGCTTCAAAAAATGTACTAATCCTTACCAAAATCTAGAGAAGGAAATGGCTTGGCCTGGAGAGGAAGACCTTCATCTACATCTCTAGCCACTGCTGTGGGACTAACATTTTTGTTCAGCCTTGGAGATCCCCCAGAAAGGACCGCTTTCCTGCTTACCTCCCCAGTCACTGAAAAACCAACCACCATTACTTATACATCCTCTAAGGAGTCACCTGCAATCATGTCCTGGGACAGATAAGGACTTTCCTTCCCACTCTAATGTACAGTCCTTGATCATCCTGTTCATTTACTAAAAAGAAACCTGGTCACACTTGCCTATTACCCCCAATATTAATCCTACCATTTAGCCAGGCATGGTGGTGCACTATTCCACTTGGGAGGCAGAGACAAGTGTATCTCTGAGTTTGAGGCCTACCTGGTCTGCAAAGCAAGTTTCAGGACAGCTAAGGCTGTTACACAGAGAAATTCTGTCTAGAAAAAAACAAAAGGAAAAAAAAATTCCATTTCAAGACCTACTGTGTTTTTAGGCAGATAACCAGAGCTACCAAAAAGGTTTTTGTGGCCAGTGCTCTTACACTTTCATTCTTGCCTGACCATATTTTAGGTTTTTTTTTTTAAGATTATAATTACATAATTCCCCCTTGCCCTTTCTCCCTCTCATGTTCACACACACAAACACACACTTTCAAATTTATTGCCTTTTTCATTGTTGTTACATATATAATTCCTAGATATATGAATACAACCTGCTCAGTCTGTATGTTACTTGTATGATGTTTTTAAGGCTAACCATTTGGTATGGGATAACCAGTTGCTGTGCTCTTTCCTCAGGAAGATTGTTTCTCCAACTCTCAGAATTCCTTAGTTGCTTGTATTTGTTTATTTAGGACTGAGGCCTTGTGGGTTTTCTCTCTTACACATCAGCATGTCTGCTGATGTTCTTCTTCAAGTCACAGTTAGGTAGCCATGTTGGTTAGACTTCGTGGATGTAGCTTCTCTGACATTTTTTAAATATTTTTATGTGAATTGGTATTTTGCCTGCATGTATAACTGTGTAAAGGTGTCCAATCTTGTAATTACAGACAGTCGTTAGCTGCTGTGTGGATGCTGGGAATTGAATTCTGGACTCCAGTTCTTACAATCTTTCCTTCCTCTCTTCCCCTGAGCCTTAGGAGTTGTGTTGTAGATATATCTGTTGGGACTTGGTTCTACAACTCTGCATTTTGATTAGTTGCAGTTTTCTGTAATTATTTTCATCTGTTGGAAAGGTTTCCTAGATGAAGGGTGAAAATTGCACATACCTGTGAGTATAAGGATAAATATTAGGGTGTAATTAGGGATTATGCTGGTTTAGTAAAGTGATTCATGATTTCACTAGTCCCAGGTAGTGGCTAAGTTTACAGTCTGAGGCACGATTTATTTTCCTCTTGCTGAGCAGGCCTTAAATCCAATTAGAAAGCTTAGTTATGACCAAGGTATGGGTGCTACTAATGTGACCATAAGTCAGCTTTCCAAAAACAAAGCAAATGGCACTAGAGGCCTTCCATAATGCACTTAGTAAAGTCAAATCTTTTTCCAACAGTGTCTGTTCACCTCACCGAACTGGATGTTTTCTCTTTTTATCTTACACCTTTCTGCTCTCTGGCTGAATTTGAATGGACACGTGTTCCAGGCTCAGACTATCAGCAGCAGATAGAAGCTCAAGAAGCTGAGTAAGTTGCACAACATTAAGCAAGTAACAGAAAAAGGGCTTATGAAAATCGGTAAGCAGAAAGACCGTTTATTGACTCAAGAGAAGAAAAGCTGGGTGCAATAACACATGCCTACCTATCATCCTAGCAGAGACAGAAAGCTCTCAAACTTGAGGTAGGGCTATATAATGAAACCATTTGAGAGGGAGAACATGAGTGAAAAGATTCCATTCCATAGTTGGAAGAAATATCGAAAACAGACCTGTAATCAACTGAAGCTATAAAGCTGTCTATGTTGGGTACTGTGAGGAAAAACTATTCAGGCATTAAATGAATCCCTCCAGATCTAGGATTTCTCTCTTAATATCTCCAAATATGTAAATTTTATGTACTAAGGATGTTTGTAGAAGTGCCATAAATAATAGTGAAAATGGAAAAAAAAATCTCACACATTTAATAGGGAGACAGCAGCAGGCATATCTCTGTGTGTTTAAGGCCAACCTAGTCTACAAAGTGAGTTCCAGGAGAGCCAGAGCAACACAGAGAAACCATCTCAAAAAACAGAAACGGGGGGGGGGGGGGGGGGAAACACACACGACATCAACTTATTTTAATAGTGAAAATGGAATGGAAAATTGCCACCCAATTGTACAAATAATCACATTCAAATGGAATATAATTAAAGCATATACAAACTAGTTGGGTCAGTGGTGGCACAGGACTTTAATCTCAGCACTGGAGACAGGTGGATCTCTGTGAGTTAGAGGCCAGTCTGATCTACATACTGAGTCCAGGACAGCCAGCACTACAAAATGAAAGCTTGAATGGGGGAAGTGGGGAGTGCACAAAATAGCTATAGGAAAAAGTGGCTACAACACACACACACACACACACACAATGCTTGTGGTAACATTTCACAGAAAACTCTGAAAAACATGATCTTTTAAAAAAAATTACAAATGTTAACAATTAAGTGAGCCAGTCTTTTTTATTTGTATTTATTTATTTATTTGTTTGTTTTGAAGACAGTGTTTCTCTCTGTAGCCCTGGCTATTTTGGAACTCTTCATAGACCACGCTGGCATCAAGTTCATAGATATCTGTTGCTAAACAGAATATTAGTTTAACTATGTAAAGATGTGTTGCTGTTTCGCCTAAGGCACCTGATTGGTTTAATAAAAAGCTAAACTGCCAATAGCATATAGACGAATAGAAATGGGTTAATTTAGGTTTATTTTTTTAAAGCTAGCTAGAAATAAGCTTAAAATAAGGCCCAGCATTCATAATTAATAAGTCTCTGTGTCATGATTTGGGGACTGGCAGTCCAAGAAAACCTGCTAAAGATATCTGCCTGCCTCTGCCTTGTAAGTGCTGTGATTGAAGGTGTGCACCACTATACCAAGCTACTAAGTCAACCTTTAAGAGACCTTTAATATGACAGGAAGATATCTGACATATCCTGGCAGTAAAGAATTTGAGGGGGAGGGTTTCATTTGCCTTTGATATTATTAAGGGCTTTATCTTATTCCTTCATTTAAATAAGGGATCCTCAATCTGTGTTTTCAGATACAGTCCATCTTGCCAAGTAAAAGCCCCTCAAACGTGCCTTGGCTCTATCTACCCAATCCACTTATTACAGTCCATCATACTCTCAAAGATTTTCATCACACCTCATCTTATTAAAAGCAAAGTTGCTCACAGGAACACATTCTCCTCAAGGAGTATGACTCCTGAGAACTGGGTCCATGAACACAATCAAGCACCCACAAAACCTGGCAAGAGGTCTCTTATCCATTGATTAATTTAAGGTTATCTGCTTAATGACTGGAGTACAGTGCACTGTCTTCCAATATAACCTAGAGTAAATACCGAATTTTTAGTCCAGATCCAACAGCTGCCCTGTCTGAACATGCCCAGTGTGAAAGCCCACTCCCCATCCCCTCACTTAAGTGCTTCATTAAGCACTTACAGGTCTTCTATTACTCATCATTATTTCACATGGCCCCTTATCTGCAGAATAAGATCATACCACCTAAGAGTTGTTGTGCCATGGAGTGACAGTCTTCTTTTAGTGGGGCTTAAGATGCTGGTCTTCCCAATGCCCACTTCTGCCAGGTGAATTCCTGGGTATGACCCAGTCTTACAGCAAAAGCCAGCAAAACTTGATCACAGAGACAAAAAGGCCCCTTCAATGGAGTAAATCTTGATAGTGGACTGCAAGCCCCTTAATGGCATGCTTGGCATGCATTTCTGGTCTCATCCAGAGATGCAGCTTCTACATAATTCCCTCCCTTTATATGCACACTAAATACTTGTCTCCTGCCTGCCCCACTTCAAAGCAAGAAATTATGTGCATTTAATCCCCACTCTTTTGTCATTATCCTAAAAGACACAACAAACAAATAGATGTGGATTTTCCTCCAAAGGAATGCTTTATTGACAAGCTGCCTGTTATTCTTTGTAGGAAGATACATCAGTGCCCTGCACTCCTGTAGCCAGCCTCCTCACAAAAGCTGTCCCTTGCTTTGTGTGTATTCTAAGGGTATCCAAAGAAACCAAGGTACTTGATAATCAAAGGATACATCACACTGTATCAAACCAGATACTAAAATGGACAGATCCCATCTCACCCCAGGAGTGCAGAGATGTGCACACAACAGACAAAGTCTTTGCCCTGCTAAGAGCCACTAAGGCACAGTACTGCCCCTCCCTCCAGACCATGCCTCCCAACACTCAGGGCCCTGGCATTGAGAGGATGCAGAATGTGGCAATTGGAGGCAGTAGAAAGGAACTTAGAAAGAAATCTTTGTAGCTCCTGAGGAAAGATGACAGCAGAGTTTTGGCTGAACCAAAACCACATCCCCTATCTGACCTGCAGCATTGGTTCTGCTTCTCATTTATTCTTTGTATGATGGAGAGGCAGGCAGGAACTATGGGCCAGAGCCCTGCTCACTGTCAGTAAAGCAGCACTGTGCAGGGCACATCAGATTAAGATGCTAAAGATTGAGGCTTTTTTCCTTCTTTCAGCCCTCCTGACCCACAGGACAAGAGCCTTGTGGGCCAGAGTGGAAAGCTAGGGGGAAATACCATTCTTCAAAAGAACAAAGTTTTGTACAACGAAAGAAAGTGTCAGAGAAATAAAATGCACTAACTGGTACTGGCAGAGTATGAGATGGGCCAGAGATAAAACTCTACATGGTACTCCTAACCCATTAAAGAATCCTCAATTATAGGGGTATAAAAGACTACAAACAAATAAAGCATAAGGCAATGTAAGGCTTGGATTCAAAGAATATTTTTCAATAATGAGGCTAAAGTTGTTTGCCTCACTTTTTTTCTATCTAATTTTTGAAAAGTTCATCACATTTAAAAAATAATGGATCTGCTTCTGTCAAAGCGAGATTGTTCTCCAAGAATGAAGCAGTTGTTTATGTTTCCTTTCTAGGGTCTCAGAAAACAGAACTCTCTTATTCCTCAAACCCATATGAAAAACTATAACCATGCAGTATGACTTAGCTGATGTATTTCTTCTGAACTAGGGGGAGGAAGGCAGGCAAGGAAATGCTGAACACTTAATACCCCTGACAATTCTTCCCTTGGCATTCTACTGAGACTGCCAAAGGGAACATGGGCTCCTGTTCAATACCCCTGGGGCTCCTCTACCCTCTCCACTTCCTGTGGCCCTGGAAAGGATGGCACAGTGATCTGCTTCATCTATGAACTTTAGTGTAAAACATTTATGTACAAAACTGTTCTCTAATTCATGCCAAGGCAGCAGCCACATCTGCACGTAGATGGATATGACTGTCTTCAAAACCAGCTCTTCACTGGCCCTGGCTGGTTGCTCTGTCATGCAGAGTTGCAGCTGTGATGATGAAGGTGTGCTTCTGTATTCTGTGGATGATAAGCTATGACAAGCTTAGAAAGGGGCATGATCCGGTAATGGCTGGTCACCACTTCCAGGTGAGGAAGGAAGGTTATCGCTGCCATTCTCTCTGCTACCCACAACCTTAGACTATGGGGAAAAAAGAGAAAGTAAACCTAAGACACAACAGAAAACAGAATTGATCCAGACACCATGTTCAACTCTTTACACAGGTTTATGCAACAATGAACACTAGTCAGCAATGAAAAGAAATGAGTCAATGATACACAACAGGTTCCCCAAGAATCACACATTGTAGTGTTTAGAAAAGAAATCATGGGGCTGGAGAGATGGCTCAGCGGTTAAGAGCACCCTCTGCTCTTCCAGAGGACCCGGGTTTGATTCCCAGCACCCACATGGCAGCTAACAACTGTCTGTAGTTCCAGTTCCAGGCAAACACCAAGGCAAATAAATAAATAAATAAAGTTTTTTTTTTAAAAAAAAAAAAGAAAAAAAAGAAAGAAAAGAACTCATACTGTGTGGTTCCACTAGATTGATTATATTTTGTATATTAAGAAACATGTGGGGCTAGAGAGATGGCTCAGAGGTTAAGAGCACTGACTGTTCTTCCAGAGGTCCTGAGTTCAATTCTCAGCAACCACATGGTGGCTCATAACCATCTATGATGACATCTGGTACCCTCTTCTGTATACTGTATACATAATAAATAAATCTTTAAAAAAAAAAAAAGAAAGAAAGAAACATGTATTGGGCTAGAGAGATGGCTCATGAGGTTAAGAGCACTAGCTGCTCTTCCAGAGGTCCTGAGTTCAATTCCCAGAAACCAAATGATGACTCACAACCATCTATAATGATACCTGGTTCCCTCTTCTGGTGTGCAAGCATACATAAAAGCAGAATGAACACTGCATATATAACATATAAATACATAAGAACACAAAGAAAGAGCAATTTAATTCTCCTAGAAATTAAATTATCAAGGAAGGCCTTGAGAAATAAATTGGGTTTATACATATATAGATACATAGAGAGAAGAGATATTAAAAACAAAAACATGTACATGGGGGAGGGAGTTGCTCTTGGAAAGGATTCAGGTTCAGTTCCCAACATCCACATGGTGGCTCACAACTGCCTTTTTCTGACCTCCATGGGACCAGGTTGCACATAGTACATACTTGCAGGCAAAACATTAAGTAAAACCAAAAAAAAAAAAAAAAATTTTTTTTGAGATGAAGAATATTATATATTAATAGCTGTCCTGGAACTTTCTATGTAGAAAAGACTGGCCTAGAATTCACAGAGAATTGCCTGCTTCTGCCTCCCAACTGCTGAGATTATAAATATTCTGCTTATGTGTGCATGGTATGTATGAATGCACGTGGAGACATGAGGTTGACATTAGATATTTTCCTTAATGATTCCTCACATTATTTACTAAAGTAGATTATTTCACTGAACCCCGAGCTCGGTGACTTAGCTAGCCTAGCTAGCCAACTTGCCCTGGAGATACCCTGTCTCTTACCTCCAGAATACTGTGGGATTACAGGCAGGCTACACACCTACCTGACTTTTTCATGCTAGGGATAGAGATTCCAGTCCTTGGGCCATTAAGAATGGCCTTAGCACGTAAAGATTCTTGCCACAAAGCCTGACCACCTGAGTTTGATCCCTAGGATCCATATGGTAAAGGGAGAGACATTTTCTTCTGACGTCCAAATGTGTACCATGGCACATCACACCCTCCCCCAAATAAACCTTAAGAAAGAGAGAGAACTGAATTTGAGTTTTCACTCTTGTGCTGCAAGTGTTCTATCCACCAAGTCATCTCTACAACCAAAGAGACATTTATGAAAGGACAAAATTATAGAGATGAAGAAAATATTAGGGGTCAGCAGGGCAAAGGAAGGAAGGTGGGCACTGAAGAGGCACTAATGTATTAGAATGATGTCTTAGCTGGGTTTGGTGACATACAACTATAATCCTAGAGCTCAGGAGGCAGAGGCAGGTGAACTGAGTTCAAGGCAAGCCCGGTCTGCATAGTGAATTCCAGCAGCCAGGACTGCTGCACAATCTTTTTTTGAGACCCATCTCAAAAAAGAAAATTAAAAACAAAAACATGCTCTTTTGTGTCTAGAGACTACTGAAGTTCTATAAGATATTATTAATGCAGGAACAACATGAGAGGCACAAAAGACCTTCAAGAGGTTTTGTAATAACTTAATCCTCAATAATAAAGAAGTTGATTCAATAGATCACACCCATGCTTCTAGAAAACATATAGCCCAGGGATAGTTACCTTTATGGTCCCTACTCGGTCTTCAAATGACTTGAAGGTTGCAGAGTTCCTTTAAAGAAAGAAGGGAGATGTTTGGCACAAGCAACTGTTTTGTCATCTCACCTTCCTAAAGTTGAAGGACCTAAGGCTAAGACTATGTCCAGCTCCTAAACTCTCATTACAAAAATGTGACACAACAGAAAGGAGTAAGTACAATGACCCTGCAGACTCTACACAGGGTCATTCTGGGGTGTTTTCCAGGTTGGGTCCAGATGTCATTAAGAATACTGTAAACCCCTGACAACTGTGTGCAGAATCCTTGCTACAATCAAGTAGACAGCCCTAATTAAGCTCAGATGCACTCAGCAGGGTCATCAAGCACTAAAACATTTTTAAAAGACATCCTTGGATATCCCCCTTCTAGGAGAGTGAGAATGTGGTCCCCCATTATCACAAATCATGCAGTCATGTTCCCACATTTTAGGAAATCACTGGAGTCAACACAAAGTACATGTGAGCAACACCCTAAGAAAATCACCTCTTGATCATATTCTCTTGTGTGTGTCTGGATTATAGAATATATTCAAGAGGGGGCTGGAGAGATGGCTCAGCGGTTAAGAGCACCGTCTGCTCTTCCAGAGGACCAGGGTTCGATTCCCAGCACTCACATGGCAGCTAACAACTGTCTGTAGTTCCAGTTCCAGGCAAACACCAAGGCAAATAAATAAATAAATAAATAAATAAAGTTTAAAAAAAAAAAAAAAAAAGAATATATTCAAGAATATCTTGGGGCTGGAGAGATGGCTCAGCGGTTAAGAGCACCGTCTGCTCTTCCAGAGGACCCGGGTTTGATTCCCAGCACCCACATGGCAGCTAACAACTGTCTGTAGTTCCAGTTCCAGGCAAACATCAAGACAAATAAATAAATAAATAAAGTTTAAAAAAAAAAAAAGAATATCTTTAGACAAACCACATAAAAGGGAGATCACAGTCAGTTTTAGAATAGAAGAGGGTAAGAAGACAGATGAGAAAAGTTCTCACATAATAAGACACAACAATCTTCTTAACAAGGATGGACTTTGCTGAAGCACTATGCTTGATAAAACAGAGCCCCTGTTGGACTCTGAGAAAGATGTCTCCAGAGATCTATCTATGGAGGTCCCAGGTCCATGTGCCAGCCTCTCTAACCCTCCCTGCTGAAACCACAGGCATCCAGAGCAAGAGCTTACAAAGTTAAGTACAGGTCATAGGTTCACAGAATGGTTCCCTCTAGAGGCCTCAAAAGAAGTTTCTTTCCAATAAGCTCTTCCTTGCCAGCCTACAGACAGTCTTTAGCTGAGAGGAAGCTTCCAGGAAAATGAAGACATATGGATTGGGGGACAGAAGTACAAAATATGACTGGTATTGCTGCCCACCCCCACCGAGAGACATTTCTGGAGCAATGGAAGTAGGCATACATTACCTCATGGCCGGCATACTTATCGAGTGGCGGATGGAGTAGTTGCTGCTTGGAAGCATGGTAAAAGCAGAGAAGGAAGCAAGAATTAGCCTGTGGTGCCAGATCAGCCAACACATGCCAGCTTAGCTCACATATAAGAAGAGGCAAGGCTCCCCCAACACCATCAGAGTGAGCTACTGACCCTTTCACACAATGCCTTCTCTTCTAGTTCCAAGGGTTTCCAATGGTGCCATTGCTGAGCAGTGTGGCACTGACCAAGAAGAGTATTAAAACAAGCAAACTAAAACCATTGGTGTATACCTTTAGTTCTACCACTAGGAAAGCAGAGACAGGCACTGAGTTCAAATCCAGTCTATTCTACAGACAAGTTGTAGGCCAACCAGGAATACATAGTGAAACTCTGTCTCAAAACAAAAAAAAAAAACAACTAACAAAACAGGGAGACCTAGACCTGGGGCTTTGGGAATATTTGATCCACAGTCTTCAGGTGCCCACAGCAAGTTGAAAATTATTTTGGCAAAAGTATAACACTCAGGGTAAGTTAAAATATTTAAAGTAATAGATAATTCTGATTTGGCTTCAGACCTCCCAGTGCCTACTACTAGGATGTGGCAATACTGCAGATGCCAGCATGAAGACTCTTGGAGCAGTACCTTAGGGCTCTCAAATAATAAATTAGACACAACTCAGTCTGGAGCATAAAACTACCTCTCACAAACAAGAACAAGGGGTTTGTACATGATAACATTGAGAACACAAGGGACAGGGTTGGTATTTCCTATGTAAAAATGCTTATTTTCAGGCATTAACTTAGGTATGGACATTTGTCATATGATGTTAGGTCAGCCACTTATTGTCCCAGTAACATGCAATCCAATCAGCTCTAGATGAGGCACTCAAAGGGGACAGTCATACAGACGATGTCTTGTGAGCAAACCATCCTGAGCAAAAAGAGCTTCCACTGCACTGGCTTTCCTACTTTTACTCAGCAAAACTTCCCTTAGGCCTACCAGAGTCCACCCTGCCCTAATAGAGTATGTCCATGTACAAGGTCACCTTACCTAAAGGAGTGTGAGAATGGATGAGCCCTGAAAGACAGCACCAAGAGAAAAGAAGAAAGACAGTATTATTAAGCAAGGAAGGTCAGTGCTGTCAAGACCCCCAACAGGAGTCCTATGTCCCTCTGTTCAAATTCTGCAAGGTTAAGTAGGGTTAGCATTTTGAAAGAGTCACTCTGTAAATGCTTCTTTAGTGCTTAAACTGATAGAAACGGCAAAATACATAGCCCCATGCTGACTCCACAAAGTCTAATAAGAAAGCATGTCTGGCAACCATGTGGTTCATGACACTGTTATATGTATAACAAAACAAACAATTACAGGTTATAGAAGAAAAAGCAAAAAGAGGTCTAAGGAAAATACCTGAGACATAAGTAGCCCAGTGATTAAAGACTTGAGATATAAAACAGTGAACCAGCCAGGCTGGGCCAACACTTCATGTCCATGGGACCATCTTGCATTCTCTGAAAGCTAAACAGGAACCTGAGCACCATAAGATGTCCTAGAACATACATACTAGAGGCTAAACACTAAGGCTCTAGGCTGTGTCACAGAGGCCACCCTAGAACAAGCAAGTCCAAGGGCAGCTGCTAGCATAACGGAACATGGCTGGCCACTCCTCCACAGTACACAAAGCCTCTCCCGACAAGTTGCTGGAATCTGAGTGGCCTTCAAGAAAGGCTACTCCCAACACACAAGGAACCACTGAAGAATTCACTCACTACTCTATAGGGTTAAGCAGGGTCATCAAGCCTACTTCCTACTTCCCTCTTCCCATCCCAAGTCCAGGAGGCCTTGAAGCTCCTCAATGGCTCTAAGACTGGTCCACCATAGACATCTACCCCACCTAAATTCATACTATTAGCTTCCTGAGACTAATGGACATTCTCAGGAAACTATTAGCATGATAGACTTGGGCCTCAGAAACCACTGTATTTATTTATTAAGTGATGGAACATAGCTGTGGACCAGAGAGATCAGAGTTCAAAACACTAACACAAACACCAACAAATATGCTCTCTTCCCCAGGGGAAGATACCTAATAAACAGGAAGCTCCTTGGGCACTGTAGACACAACCAGTATAACCACCCAACTGCAGAGAACCAGTTGCTCTGACCTTGTTCTGAAATCCATCTCTGATCACTATGGTTGACCCATATATGTCAGAGCAATGAGACCAGACAATGGATCCTGCTAACTGTCTGCCATCATCCCAAGACTACATACCTTGGGGCCAATAGCAAATCTCAGTTCTCTGAGGAGAAAACAGAGATTTTATTTCTTCTCCAACGAGAAGAAACAAAACAAGATCATGTCTTATGCTCCCAAAAAAAGGTAAGCCATATAAAAAAAACAGCTCAATCATGACCGCTAAACATAGGCAGGGAGGTGGTGTCGCTACACACCTTTAATTCCAGCACTAAGAGGCAGGAGGCAGGCAGATCTCTGAAAGTTTGAGGCCAGCCCAATCTACAGAACAAGTTCTAAGATAGCCAAGGCTACATAAGAAACCCTGTGTCAAAAAACAAAAAGAAAAGATAGCTAAACAGACTAGGCATGGTATCCATGCCTTAAATACTCAATACTCAGGAAGTGGAGGAAGGTGGAT
Organism: Sigmodon hispidus; assembly: GCA_004025045.1. Lineage (NCBI taxonomy): Eukaryota > Metazoa > Chordata > Mammalia > Rodentia > Cricetidae > Sigmodon > Sigmodon hispidus. The sequence continues at coordinate 115,326 of PVIH01004586.1, forward strand.
CTCTGGGGGTTTGAAACCAGCTTGATCCACATAGTGAATTGAAGGCCAGTTAAGTATACATAGTGAGACTCTCTCAAAAAAAAGAAAAAAGATGGCTCAAAGTCATTGCCATCAACACCAAAGGCTGCCCAGCCTATCAGATTTCTACCCAGATGCTCTGAAAAGACTAAAAAAGAGTAAAATCTGAGTGTAGTACTTCATGCCTATAATCCCCACATTTGGAAAGCTGATGAAGTAGAAATACCATGAGTTCAAGATCAGCTTGGATTGCCAAGAGAGAAATTATCTAAAAGGACAACAAAAAATGTAAACACGCACATACAGACAGAGAGACAGAGAGACCTGAAATGAGCAAGCAATCTGTTTTTCAAAAAGAACAGAATGGTAGTTCCCGGGAGCTGGCCAGGAGGATAGCAGTGGTATAATCAGCAACTACCCACCACCAGACATATCACCCCATAGTTCAAAAAGCCCCGAGCTGATTATGAAGACAACATGTGACCTTCCCTAATGTACACCCCATCCCATCATGACTCCCAATTCCTAGGCTACATCACCGCTTTACAAAAGAGCTGCAGAGAAAAGAGACCAGTGACCTTTCTTTCCCAAGGAATACATAAATGGCCAAAGGCAGACAACAGGAGTCAGAGAAATTCCCACAAAGATTTACAGGTAGACTGGTATGTTATGTGTCTGAACCCTTGACTAGGAGCAGGTTTCCAACAGCTTACCTCATGTCTCCGAGCTTCCTACTGATGGCAGAGCCCATGGTGGACAAGGCAGCAGATGTCTTCTGTCCTGCCTGTGAAAGGGTTTCTTGAGTCTTCTTGTAGCTGGGAAAAAGACACACCACTTAGACTAACTAAACAGCAAAGGCAGCATTATCCATCACCAAAGGAACAAAGTGTGTAGAGAACACCCGTGGGAAAAGCAGGGAGGAGTTGAGCAGGTAGTAAACATTCACTGGTGTTTACTCATGTTGGGCGCCATTTGTTATAAATGTTTTTTGTTCTGGATTTTTTGGTTTAGAGTAGAGGTTTGGATTTATAGTTTTATAGAAATATATTTAGTTTTATATAATTATATAGCTGTTTATATTATTTTAATGTTGATTGACTTAGGCATATAATTAGTTTTTCTTATTTGAAGTTTATTTTGTTTAATAGTGTGGCTTAGTTTTTTTTATAGTAGTATTTTAGGTTTCTTTAATATTTGTTTTTTTGTTGTGTTTCTGGTAGCTTTTTTTGGTGACTTTCAGGTGGCTTTCTGATATTTGTTTTTGGGTTTTTTTTTTTGTATTTAGAGGTTTTTTTAGTTTGGTAGTTTTGTTTATATTTTTTGTCTGCCTTTTGGCCAATCAGCTTTTATTAAACCCATAGGTGGGACAAATACTTAAAACATAGCATATAGGGGCTGGAGAGATGGCTCAGCGGTTAAGAGCACGATCTGCTCTTCCAGAGAACCCGGGTTCGATTCCCAGCACCCACATGGCAGCTAACAACTGTCTGTAGTTCCAGTTCCAGGCAAACACCAAGGCTAAATAAATAAATAAAAGTTTAAAAAAAAAAAAAAAAAAAAGAAAACATAGCATATAATCTCACTACACACTGGGTGATGGGAGCATGCTCTCTGGGCCCTACAGCACTGACCTACTTCCAGTTCACCTAAATCTGACCTAAGACTTTACCACTCCCTTGTTTTCTTATGTACTTCTGACTACTCAGGAAGTCAAAACCTGCCTACTACAGTGAAAACAGATCATAGACATGCTGGGTCTGGCAGCATACTTGGGCAGGCAATACCAAAGCAACAAAAGCCAAGAAAGTTCTCAGCTCCTGATCAAAGCCAATTCAAGTTCAAAGCTTCCCCTCTTCCAATTCCCACACATAAGACAGTCTTCTGAGAAAAGAAAGAACAAACTGAAGAGAATCCATGAAGGATATCTCCATGCAGGTTAGCACCTGTACAGTGCTTTGAGTACACTGAAGAGCCCTTTGATTTTCAGCATTTTCTAGACAATATCCTTCTAGAACAAGGACATCTCTTTCTCATGATCCCTCTAACATTGCATGGGCAGCCTTGGCCCATAGTAAAGAGCATCAGTTCCATCTCAACCCACTCCTTCTATTGTTTATCCACATATATACACATCACATGGAGATACGGCTCTATAACCTTAACACCACTGGGATGAATGTAACGACGGGCAGAGATACTATCGAGTCCATCATATGAATCTTGCTTCCCTGTTGGGTCTGCTACTACAAAAGACATGGCAGTCTTGAAAAACAAAGACTATAACCAAATAACTAAATGCCTCATTCAAAACCTTTAGGTCATAGCTCCTCACTGGATGGAGCTGGGGAATTTGAAGCATGGAGACTCATGAGGCTGCTGAGTATCATCATGGCAACTTAAAGAACTTCTCTCCAGCATACTTAGCAAAGTTTTAAGTGAGGGTATCAATAACTGACCTTCTAAGCCCTTCCTGCCCCAACCTCCTATAGGAAGTCTAGTAAGAGCATCTGCCAGTCCATAGGTTAAAGACAGGTCGGGTGACCCAACAAAGGCCCTGCAGACTCCTCCTGAGCCTACCCAAGCCCAAGGTAATAGCACTTTCTTACCAAAACCGGAGAACTGAGATTTCTATAAGTACACGTCACTGAAAACAAAGTGTTTCTTTAAAACATCCAGTTCATGGTAACTAAGGACCACAGTATTGATTTATGGAAATATAAATTCAAAATAACTAGTACCTACAAAAGAGAGAGGGGAGAAAGAGGAAAAAGGAAGAGGCAGAGAATGAAAAAAGAGAGAACAAACACAAACATACTCCAGTTAGTCAGTCATGCTAGCACATGCCTATAATCCTGGCACTTGGGAAGCTAAAGTAGGAGGATGAAAAGTCTGAAGCCAGACTAAACTGCATACCAAGATCTTATTTCAAAAAAGGAGGCAAAGAGGGAGAAGAGAGGGAAGGAAGGCAGGTCATCATAAGGTCATTGCCCAGGTCCACAGACTCCACTGATGCAGGTCAACTGTGACAGCCTTGTATACCTAGACAAACATACTCCTTGGCAATTTGGGAATCACTACATGACACTACTGGGGAAGCTAAACTCAGAAAGTAATAGCTAGAAAGCAGAGATAGACAGTTAGCTAGGGAACACTTTGCTGAGCTGCCCTGGACAGCTCCTCTTTGAGACAGTGGTTCTCAACCTGTGGGTGAAGACTCCTTTGGGAGGTCAAGGGCCTTTTCACAGAAGTCATATACCAGATACGCTGCATATCAAACATTTACATTTATGGTTGGAGGTCACCAGAATTAAGAAGGTTGAAAACCACTGTCTTAGAAAAATACAGAACAAAATCTGTCAGCAATTGTGAATGTGCTTTCTCTGCCCTTTCCCTTTCTTTTGAGGCTTTCTGCTTAGGCTTACCAGAGGATAGAGCTTCCTGTGCACAGTAACTAATTCTCATAATACCCACACCTGGGCAACCTTGTTAGGATGTTAGGATAAAAAAAAAAAAGAAAAAAAAGCAGGGGCTTCTCTGTCATCTTATTCTAAATGACACTAATTGTGCTATTATCTGCAGCCCAAAGGACTCAAAGCAAAACATGAACTAACTAGTAGCTACAGAGTTTATGTGGTACACTCAACACTGCTGTTTCTAGTTATAGATACCTATAAAAAGAATGCAACAAGGTTTCATGACTCATAGAATGTGGATGCTCCTTCATATACAAATAACTAAGAAAGCAAGCCCCACAGCATCTCAAATGTGTAAATGTAGTACAACTTTCCCAGGGCTATACACAGAGGGGCAGACACTCATACCTAATGAGTCCCATGCTGTTCCAATTCTCCAGCATGCTACTGGCTGAAAGGAAACTACAAACACATGGGTCAAAAAGATCAGAAACCTTGCACATATGTCCTTCCTCTGTAAAACCACTAGGCAGAGTCAATCCTGCCAGCAGTCCAGCTCCTAAATTTTGATCAAGATAGGCACTAACAAGGCAAAGGAATCAGGGCAAATGGCATCTTTAGTCTTATTCTATAACCTTGGTTACTCGATGCAGAATGCCTTCCGCTTAGGGATCACTGCTGACAGCTCTTCCCCCAAAAGATGGGATGAAAACCCCAGAAGAAGGCCTCTGTCAGAAGAAGTGACTAGAATGGGGTGTTTCATAAGCTACACTTCCACACAGCCATAGATTTCTCTAGGAGATATCAGAATCCCATGTATTTCATGTGAGCTCTTTGAGAAACTATTCAAGATGGCATTCCAGACAGCTCTATGTCAGGTGATTTCTCAAACACAATAAATATACATTTCCCCAAGACTATCTTCACATTGAATCTGCATTATGAGCCTGTTTAGGGCTCTAGCAACATAGATAACAGTGTCTCCACCTAGAGATTATGTGCTTCCAGCAAAGTCACTGTCTAGTACAGTCTTGAAGACAACTGTCAGTGTTCACAGGAAAGCTAAAGTAACAACTGAGTGTTGAAACAAAGCAAACAAAAGCTTTCTATACTTGACTCCTTCACATATGACACCAGACCTTAAGGCCCTACATACACAGGGAAACAAGGTGGTCCCAAGAACCTTTAAGATAAGCTCAGCAGAATTTCTTTCAGGCCAAACAAGGAAGGACTTCACCCAAAAGCTTTATAGTAACCATGTCAGCATTTCCTTTGAAAAACCATCCCTTGAAGTCTCATTAAATCAAGCATCAACCCAGAAGAGGACAAAGATATTATAATCAGACTAGTACACAAGTAAATGGTATGCCATTATCTAGTATTAGAAATCCCAAAACAAGAGAAGTCATTAAACTATATAGCTTTGAGAGATGTATAGGGGCCTCCACAAGTAATTCATGCTCTACTGATATTCTATGTGGTTAACTGTGAAGCACCTCCAAACTACAGAACTTTATGAACCCACAAACATGTGCCACCATTACTTCCACCCCCACCCAAGAATCTCTCACACCCCAACAACTGGAGATGAATCTGAGGGTAGAGGACAGGAAAACAAGTACAAAAATCCACTACCACCAACAGGTCAGATGGCATCAACCACCATGTCATTGCCACAAGTCAGGGTATATTTAATATTCAGAGACACTGCCCACTCAGTTCAGGAACTTCACAGAACCAGGTAATAAGTATATTCTGCTGACTGAGTGGATTTCTCTAACTACTGTACTTTATCCTTCAGGTACTTAAAGCATACTTTCATTTATAGTTGGAAAGAGAATGATAACCAGCAAGCACTAGAAGACAATCTTTGCTAAGGGTGTAGAGCTTCCCTGCCCCAGGGAGACAGAGAGAAGAGTGAGGAAGGACACTGACAGCGTGGGCACTCACAGGTTAGACTGGGTCACTTTCTCATTCCACTCTCCAAGTTTCTCAGACGTTTTCACATAGCTAAAAACAGAAAGTCTGTGATGAATATCTGGAATGATTTCAACCCAGGCTTTAGGCTGTAGGTAAGACTCCCAGAAGGCAGAAACACTTGACAAGACTCCTGCTCTGCAACCCACCCAAACAGTCCAGAGCTACTACCATACCTGTGTAGGCCCAGGGCTAGCTAGGACTTTACAAGAGAGATGACCATGCCCTCTCCCAAACACAACACAGGAGTAGCTGTCTTTTAATAACAGAAGGCTCCTAGAAAAGGCATTGACCATGGTCCCTGCATGTTCTGACAATTATCATGAGATTGGACTCCAAGTCACCAACATCCTAATACAGAAACACGGGATTTCTATATGTGAAATTTACAAAATGTAATTCAATTTTTGCTTCTTCAGTAAAAAGCTTCTGGAGACATCCCCCAAAGGAATGCTATAACAGGAAAAATATGGATACAAACATGGCAAACACTAACCAAATTCTGATAGCTTAGTCACATGTAAGACTGGTCCCCACTTCTACAGATACAGAAAACTTACTCTAAGGACCTCATTGATGCTCTAACCAATTTGGACCCAAGGGAAACATTTTCTACTTGGACACCTAGCTAAGTCCACCCACCTACACATGTAGATTTCATGCTCTGAGTAAAAACAGGCACAATCCCTAAGAATTCAAGTCTTCTTGTTAACTATTCCCAACAGGCTTATTTAATACTGATGGTTGCAAAAAGTACATCATTACCCAGCACTCATACATTCCATCCGCAAGAAAGAGGCATACATACCCCTAGTAAACATCCCCAACATGGGACTGGTACCTACGCAGTAGAGACCTGCACATCATGCCAGCTCCTAGACAGGTTCTGCTTCAGCTCCCCTAAAGTAGAGAGGCCCAGTCTCCTTTTCAGCTCTCCACAGTGCCTCTCTTTGGCTGCCAGGACCTGGCGCAGAGTGACGATTTCTTCTTCCACCTATAAAAGAAGCATAGCTGAGGATATGTTTCAGCTGGTAGAATACTTGCCTTGCATATCTGAGGCTCTGAGTTAGAACCCCATCACCACAAAAAAATAAAAATGCAGTTGACATGAGAGGCTATGACTACTACAGAAAGTGATCAACAAACTCCTTACCCATGTTTAATGAGACTTTCTTAGAAGTTTTCATTTACAAAAACAGTTTGTCTTAAAAATAGCATCCATACTGGCAGCTGTTCTGCTTTTATCTGCAATCAGCATCCCAATTTCTGGAAAATTCTACTCCCACACTAGTGAGTAGTTCTCTAAGACTGTCAACCACTTCTCCCATTTCCCTTAAGTCTCAGAACAACCAAGTGAGCCCTATCAGAGCTCTTCCATGAGACTGGACGTGAGTGTTAGAGAACAAGTCCCTTTTTCCAATGGGTTCTGGGCCTGACTTAGACATAGCAACTGAATATGCGGAAAGTGAGGACCCTCCTATACAAAGGAATCTCCTATACAGTAAAAAGGAAGCAGACCTGACAGAGGGACAGAGACCTAGGTGAGAAAGAAGCATTTCTAATGGCAATTATTGTTGTTCCAAAGGTCAGCTCCAAGCCTTGATAAGAACCAGTAACTCAAACCTAGGAGTAATATTCTCTCATTCATACTCTCTCTTTCTGGCTTGCATGCATGCGTGCGTGCGTATACCACTGCCTGGCTAAGATTCTTGATAATAAGGACCCGAACTCTTAAAAGAATAGTGACTTCTGGAAAGAATACTTTTGAAGTTTTTCCACTATAGAATGTGTTCCCAATATTTTTAGTCCTAGTATAAAAAGCTATATTGAAAAAGAATTTATTTTCAATCCGGCATGGTGGTCCAGTCCTATACTCCCTGGAGACAATTACTTGGCCTCCATACAGGGGTGAGACCCCTTATCAAAAAGATAATAAAAAGAAAAAAATAGCTGGGTGGTAGTGTAAACATCTTTAATCTCAGAACTTGAGAGGCACAGGCTGTGGGATCTCTGTGAGTTCGAAGTCAGCATACTTGGATACATTATTGTATAGACATCCTCTTCATGGAGTACCTAGACATGGGGTACCTAGTATTTCCAGACAGAGGTAGTGAGACTAGATCAGGCCTTGCCTCCTCCAACAGGTGATTCAAGTCTCTACTTACTATGTACATACAAAGAGCCCATTAGACACAGAAGGCAGGCAACACCCCAGCAACAGCTCTGTCACAGGATAAAGTGCTCTACTCTGTATATAACCCAAAAGGTCTCAAGATTACCACAGAACAGGAAATAAAGCCAACGCACCTTAGCAAGCTCAGCCCGAAGCTCTTCTTCCTCCACCTCTGTCAGGCCCTCTACAGCGGGAGTCTGGGGGGCCAGACCTGGGTCAACAGGGACATCAGTCATGAAATCAGACAGCACACCTTTGTTAGGAGAATTCAGGTTGATATCTGTCAGAGACAAAAATTAAGTCAAAAAGTGTCAAATAAGTTGTTACTCAATTAGGAAAGAAGCAAGAATGGAAGAAAACAGGTGGTCAAAAGAAGGTGGGAGAACAATGGAAACTAGAAATACCTCTAAAAGTCTATGGTGATCTGAGCATTGGATGGACAACAGCTACTTCTTGGGCACCTGAGAAGCAAACCCAATATCACCTCTGCCACTGGAGTACAAGAGACATTAGCTAAGGCAGCCAAACCATAGGTTCTGGTTTCCCTTGTGAAATACTATCTTCTATATCAGGAAACCCTGCTTCAAAAAAAAGCAATCCAATCTAATGAAGCTTCTAAACTTATTTTGGTTTTTTGTTTTGTTTTGGAGTGAAGGAAGTAAATATAGCAAGTATTACTTTCCATTCAATTCAGGGAATGCTAAAGATTACATACATGGAATATGTACTAGTTATCCAGCCCCAGTAAGAAGTCAGCAAAACAAAAACTACCTTTAATACCATCCCTGATCCTCTCACAGACAGGAGAATGCCATATTTACAAAACTAGGAAGAAGCACAATCCTTCCACACACCTGTAATACTAGAGCCACCTCAAATTCCTGCAGTCTCCATTTTTTCTTCACATTAGGCATATTTTCCTATTTGCACAAATATCTTAGAAGGTATCACATAAAGAAAACCATTCTTGCAGGGCATGGTGGTTCACATCTTTAATCCCAGCACTCAGGAGGCAGAAGCAGGCAGAATTCTGTGAGTTCAAGGTCAGCCTGGTCAAAAGCATAGAATAGAAAAGAAAATATCCAGGGGCTGTAAAAATGGCTCAGCAGGTAGGTACATTGGCTGCTCTTCCAGTACCAGGATTCAACTCCCAGCACCCACTTGGCAACTCATAATTGTCTGTAACTCCAAGAACTGACACCCTCACACACAGACATACATGCAAGCAAAACACTAATGCATATAAAATAAAAATAAAAAGAGAACATCCTTAATCACATAAGTTTGTCAACTACACAAAATCTAAATACAAATAAAACACTAAAAAAAAAACCCCAGATGCTCTGCTCAACGGTAACTGGCAACATTTTTTTTTTTTTTAAAGGCTTCTTTTTTTTCTTTTCTTTCTTTTTTGTTTTTGTTTTTTTGTTTTTTGAGACAAAGTTTTTCTGTGTAACCCTGACTGTCCTGGAACTAATTAGGTAGGCAAGATTGGCTGCCTCAACGATCCCTCTGCCTCTGCCTCCTTAGTGCTGGGATTAAAGTTGTGTCCCACCATTGTCCGGTAGGAAGAAGAAATCCTGAGAAAATACACTGATAGGATTAACCTGTAGGCAAGTCTTGAAGGAGTAGGCCACAATGCCTAAGTAACTAACTTTTTTTGTCTATTTCATGCAAGAAACTTTGAAATTTTATTTATTTATGAGACAGGAGACACTGCTCAGTGGCTAAAAGCACCTGCTGGTCTTCCAGAAGACCTTAGTTCAAGTCCACACAATAACTCACAACCACCAGTCACTTCAGTTCCAGGGCTCCAATGTCCTCTTCCAACCTCCACACAAGCTACACAGACATACATGCAGACAAAACATAAAATAAAAATAAGTAAATCTAAATAAAAGATTTACTTATTTGTATGGGTGAGCTGAGGAGAGAGAAGTCCAAGAACAACTTGGGGAAATTAGTTCTTTCTTTCCTCCATGTGGCCCTGGGAACTCGGGTTGTTAGGCCTGGCAGCAAGTACCTTTATCTTGCCAGTTCGTGACTTGAATTTTTCATTTCATTTATTTTATTTTATTGGTTTTGCCTATATGTATGTCTGTGTGAGGGTGTTTGATTCTGGAGTTACAGTTGTAAGCTGCCATGTGGGTGCTGGAAACTGAACCCAGGTCCTCTGGAAGAGCAGTTAGTGCTCTTAACTGATGAGCCATTTCTCCAGCTCCCTCACTGACTTGAATTTTTAACTGAGAGTTTATTTCATCATCTGTATTCATTGTGCTGAATCTACTTAAGTACCTCAAAATCTTTACAATTATAGGGCTGGAAAGTGTTTTCTGTTGTTCCAGATTGTCAGATTTATGATTTCTGTTGGTATGATAAAACACAATGACCAAAACAACTTTGGGAGGAAAGGGTTATTTCACTTACACATCACAGTCCATTATCAAAGGAAGTCAGGGCAGGAACCTGGAGGCAAGAGTTGATGCAGAGGCTATGGAGGAATGTTGCTTTTATTGGCTTGCTTAGCCTGCTTTCTGATATCATGAGAACCACTTGCACAGGGATGGCAATGAGCTGGGTCTTCCCACATCAATAATCAATCAAGAAAATGCTCTACAGACTTAACTACAGGTTAATCCTATCAATGTATTTTCTCAAGATTTCTTCTTCCCACCAAACAATGGTGGGACATGACTTTAATCCTGGCAATCAAGAGGCAGAGCCAGGTGGATCTTTATGAGTTCGAGGCCAGCCTGGTTACAGAGCTAGTTCCAGGATAGCCAGGGCTACACAAAGAAACCTTGTCTGGAAAACAAACAAAACCCAAAAGATTCCTTCTTCTCACATAACTCTAATCTTGTGTCTGGCTGACATAAAAACTAGTCAGCACATAAAGAACCAAGTTTTATGTGAACTGACTAGGAAAAAGGGTGTGTTTGCTATCTGCTGAAGATGCCAGTGGCTTTAAATTTGTCCTCTCTTCCCCGCCCCTACCTTTCATTTTCTTCTTATTGTGGTGCCAGACTAGAACCATGGCCCCAAATTTACCAGGGAAAGGCCTTTTTACCATTGTTATATAGTTTCCTCTGAAATTGAAAGATTCTATTCTGCAGGGAAAGCTCCTTAAACAAAAAGGCAAACAACTCAAAATAGTTTCAGGAAATCCCTGAAACTAACTAGATTCACTAAGGCCCTTCCTGCCAGAATCAACAATAAAAGCTGAAAGTCCCAACTGGGCTGCAAATAAGACTCTTAAGACCAGAACAGCTGCCTAAAAGAAGGAGAAATCAGGCCAAACCTGGAAAAGGTTTAGATCAACTGAGGCTCCTGAAAAGGGCACTCTCTCCTGAGAACTTAAAAGCTAAATGAATTTGCAAATATCCATCAAAGTTAAAAAAAAATCCAGAATGTACAAGAACCTAGAAATTCTGCCAGGGTGGGGGTGAGGGGTTCACCTCTAATCCCAGCACTTGAGAGGCAGAGGTAAGTGAATATCTGATTTCAAGGCCAACTTGATCTACAAAGCAAGTTCCAGGACAGACAGGGGAACACAAAGAAACCCTGTCTCAAACAAAACAAAACCCAGAAATTCTAACGCTTAGGTAATGTGTCAGTGCAGATCAAACTGTAGAAAAGCTTTTTGAGCTTAACTAGTGTAGTTAAATAAGTATCCCCACTTGTAACACCTTCTTAAGATTTTAATCTCCTGAGCCTGAGTCACAGGTCTCCGTGCAACCTCATACTGGTCTCCAGTGTCTGTTTTGGTAACAGATCTGATCTGGGTGTGCCCCTGACTCACTCTACTCTCCTCCCGAGAGGCAACCTCTTAAGTAGGTTACACCTGCGTTACCACCCAAGGGGCGCTACTATAAACATAAGAATGGTTGCACCGCCCCTTCCCTGTAGAGAGCCGCCCACAACACCTCGGCTCCAGTCCAACATCGGATGGGGGTATTCCCAAGGACCCAGCGAACGATAGAAGGCCGTAGAGCCAGCAAGTGGCAGACAGATAATGAACCGCGTAAGGAGAAACGTCTGGAGTTACGAAACTCTATGGAATTGAGAGGGCGCCGAGGAATGTCGCTTCAGAGTGATCCCAGAGGAGGCCCAGATGCTGTGGCAAGGCAGAAACGGCACACATGCCACGATTATCAGGGGCTTTAAGATCAAGAGCCTGTTGGCCGAAAAGAGAGGCCGTGATTAGGACCGGCAGAGGCTGAGAGGAACTAGGGGTCAAGTCGCCGGAATGCGACGCAGCCCCTACTCATTTGTGGGTACCTTGGTTAGCAGAGTCCATATTCAGGTGACAGCTGGGCCGCAGCTGAGTCGACGTGGGGACCGCAAACACTACAGGAGCCAAGCTCCGTGTACTGGAAGCTGGCAGCCGCGTACACACGAGCCAGTGGAACTGTCGGGCCGCAGCAGTATTACGTAATCAACGACGCGCCGCCTTACTTCCGCTTGAGTTTGTGCCCCGCCTTCTTCCCGGTCCTCGCTCAAGTGGTGTCCAATGAGACTGTCCTCTGGTCCTACGTAAGACTAATTCAGTTTTATAGTTCCAAACTACAGCGAAGCGGGAAGTAGTTCTTCCAGGCTGCTTTCACCAGTAAGATTCCTGGGTAAAAAGGCCAGAACAGCTGAAGCTCTTGGGACGGTTTGGTTTGTGTCACAGTGTGCTGACCCCCATCATATCCTCGGATGCCTACGAGCCCTTCGACCGCCACTTCAGCGAGTCAGACTTGGGCCTGTGCATCCCTCCTCCCCTAATCAGCCTCTCCTTGCCTTCGGTAAATTCTTTTGGTTTTGGTTTTTGAAATAGATGACTATGTAGAAGAGGATGACCTTGAACTTAACGATTCTCCGGCCTCCACCTCCCTAGTGCTAGGTAGGATTACAGGAGTGAGCTACCAGATTTATACTGTATTGGGGTTCGAGAATCCAGAACTTAGTGCATGCTAAGCAAGCACTCTACGAATTAAATTGTATTTGTAGCCTCTTTATGAAGACATTTTATTGTCCGGGGTTACACTAAAAATAGAGCGCGATTCGTCCTCTTGCCCTGCAGGCGCCGCTCTCTCCAGCCAGAGGCGGCTCGCAGTCTGGTATTAGAAGTGCTCACATAGCCTGAACAGGGCAGAGGCCGATCGACCTTCCCAGTAACTGAAACCCAGCCCTGTGAACGCAGTTTCTCACTTTTTTACACCGACGACTCCTCCCAGTTTACAGATGAGCAAACTGAGGCTAAAATAATTTTCCAAAGATCACTCCAGACCTTTGAAGTTCTTGTGGTGTTAGTGTATCAACCTTAACAACAGAACAAGAGTCTCCCTGATGAGGGAGTTGTGACTGCTGGGCACTTGTCTGCAAAAAAAAAAAAAAAGTCACAGTTTCCTTTGACCCCTATTTTCCTGGAAGAAAAATTCTTAAATTATATTTCCCCTTCTTTCAGAATTGTGCCTCCTACAAAGTTGAACTTCCCCTTACAGCCAGGCCCCTATGAGTACTAGAAACTCTCTGGAAGTTCCTGGAAGCTTCCCACTACCCCTCCCTCCTCTGGTTCTTCTTCCTACAGGTGTGTTCTTGCACAGGACAAGACTATGACAGTATCTTGTTCAGGGCTGTCCATTAATATATCTTCTCCATTTACTGTCTTGATCAACCCAACCTGGTCAGCCCCTGCCCACAGGGCTGGAAATGACAAGAACAGCCAGTAGTCTCTGCTTCATGTAATGACTACAGTACAGATGGTAATGAGCTGAAGACTTCTGTTTTACAGTCTTCTTTGGGAGTAAGGGACAAGATTTCTCTATGTAAAAACAGCCCTAGCTATCCTGGAATTCTCTCTGTAGAACAGGCTAGCCTCAAATTCACAGAGATCTGCTTGTCCCGTTTCCCAAATGCTGAGGTTAAAGGAGTGAACAACCCCCCGCCCCATAGGGTTTCTCTGTTTAGCTTTAGCTGTCTTGGAACTCATGCTATAGACCAGGCTAACCTCAAAACTCAGACATCTTTCTGCCTCTGTCTCCTGAGTGCCGGGATCAAAGTTGTGTGCCACTACTGCCTGGCTAGTACTCTTCTTTCATTAGGAACTACTTGAATGTTTAAGTGATATCTTCTCAGGAGCCCAACCCATCCATGTGAAAAGCACTCTCTGTAGCTCCACAATCTTCCATGGCTTCCCATGATTAGACATCACATTACCATAAATTGGGTCAAGTTTCACCTTTACATTCTCTGCAAGAACTAGGCACAGGCATTCAGATGTGTGGGAGGAAGAGAAAGGACAGACACAAGGCAGAACGGAAAGAATGTGAAGGCAAGTACAGTCCAAGATATACTTGCCCACTCTCCCAGACACCAAGATCCCCAAATAGGGCCAGCTTTTCTGTAAAGGTATAAGGAGAGGAACAGTTGGGGGAGGGAGCACTGAAAGGTGTACAACTGCCCAAATTCGTGAGTTGTATAAACAGTAGCTACAGTTCCCAGGGCAATTGGAAGTCCTCAGGTTCCAGTGGGCTGCAGTGTGTTGCCTCCAAATTCTTGAGGTGCCTGCGTGCCAGGAACAGTGCAAGCTGCCTGCGACGCCGGGGGCTCAGGCCTTGGCCCACAAGCCAGGGGAAAGTAGGTCCGTGTGGGCCCCAAACCTCAGCATCGTCCATCTCCTTCTGGCAGCGCTCACGATAAGAACGCAGCATTGCCAAGCACCAGTCGTCATCAACACGGTAGCGTGCATAGAATGCAGCTTCTTGAGCCAAACTGCTGGTACGTAGCCAGCGGGTTACCACCGTGCGGCCCTGGCGGGCCATCACAGCCGGATATCGGTGCTGAAGCAGGCGCAACAGCAGCTCGTTGCCTCGGTTACCTTCCACATCGCCCTCCACTTGACAGGATGACAGAGTAGCTATATGACTCGAGGTGCTAACAACATCATCTTGGGTGCGTCTGAGCAGCAATACTGGGCCTGGGTAGCAGCATAACTGCTCTGCAACATTGAGATTGAAATGCTCCCGTACAGTGCGTACCACCAGCCCCTTCCAACTGTGGGGCATGACCTTCAGTGCTAGTGGCACAAGATCATCAAAAGTGGCATCCAGCACCAGGGCACCCAGTTCTGGGTAAGTCATAGTGGCCCAGGTGGCTGTGAAGCCTCCAATAGACCAGCCATAAACCACGACATGTGCTGGTGGGAAGTGCAGGCGGTGCAGTGCATACTTGACCACAACATCCATTGCATTTGCATCATGTTGAGGGAAAGGTGCGCCAGTGCTGCCCCCAAAACCAGGGTGGTTCCAGCCTAGCACTGAGTATCCAGCCTCCAGAGGTGCGGACAAGCAGCCCATCTCGTAAAAGCCAGCATTGCCTTCACAGCATATGACCAGGCGCAAGCCACGACCATGGCTGCCTGGATGCTGGCGACGATCCATGAACATGGTGTCAATTTCATTGCCATCACAAGCCACTAACTTGGCACGCCGCCCACGGTAGCGCTCCACTAGGCGCTCTTGGCCCTGCTGCAGTAGAGGCAGTAGTGCGCGAGTCATCAAAAACATAGAGCCAGGATACACAAGCCAGCGGCCCAGTGAATGAGCCAATGCATAGCTGGCAAGTTGGCTGGGCAGCTCACGGATCTGCTGGAAGAGGCACTGTGCTTGGCTCCGAGCCCCACGAGGAGGCCTTGTGAATGAATCCCCACCCAACGCTGCATCATGTAGCAGCCACACACCTGCAGCTGCTGCAGCGCACGTCAAGGCGCGATGACTGCTGCTACCACTGCCTGAGGCATGCACGTCATCCCAGCGGAAGTCCACCGGCCAGCTGCGGAAGTTGTAAGTGTAGTTTGCTGTCAAGTAGATCTTGAACACATGCACTAGTGCCTTCACAAAACAGATGACACACATGGGCAGTGAAGCTCTGCGCTGTTCTCTGTTAGCCCCAAGGCCAGAAGGCCCAGTCCTGGCAGTGAAATGGCAGCAGGAGAAGCAGGCCCGGCCCAGCGGGCTGCTGTGGGAGCAGGGGCCATGCACAGCTCTCTGATGGCATTGCTCCTCTTGATTGGCCCCAATGGCCTTTGTGACCTGTGCCTGAATCCTCTTCACTAGGCCAAGGGAAAGCTGTATCACTCACAGTTTTGTGAGTCACTGTTGCTGGGAGAAGTGACACTAGGGTAATGGGCTCACAAAGGGTTCAAGGCTCAGTCTGTCTCAAGTTCTGTCCCACACCCTGGGACAGTACTTTAGGACCTCACAGCAGCTTCCTACCATGTTTCGAGCACCTTGAGCTTCTCCCACCTTCTCCACTGAAGATAGGCAACGAAAGAGGCCAGAAATGAACAGCCTTCACGTCTTCCTTTTGAAGGGAAGAGAGAACTAAGCAAAAGGGCTTCCCACACCTGGACCAAACTAATTGTGGGTAACACACTCTTAGCCCCTCCTTGGATCTTGGGGCTCATTGGTTTACATTTTCCTGCAAAAATCTAGGTTAGAACAGACCTGCTTTTGGAGTTAGATATGTTTGCTGATAGCCTTACTCCTATAGCGCCACACTTACTTTCCCTGGAAGGGGGATGCAGATGGGCTAGGGACATCTTCCCACAACACACACACACTAACACACACACACACACACACACACACACACACACACACACACACACACACACACACCACATACCACCTTTTCTGAATCCTCTTTTCACTAGGCCAAGAACAGACATCACCTCCAGTTGGGTCCTGCCTAGCTGTGGTTCCTCTTTTTCAACCCCTGGTTGAGCATCTCTCTCCCACTTGACCAACCCACAAACTGTACCTTCCTCTTTTCTAGAGGGTTCTTGTGAATGAGTTCTCCTTTTTTCCTGCATTGAAGATGGCCAGCCTACCTGAGAGTCAGACAGAGCTGGAAGGCAGCATACCCCAGTGCTCAGGAATTATTAGCAGTGGTCTAGGCTTGAAACAAATGCAAAAAGCAAGGAAATTCAGTCAGCTTTCCTGAGCCCAAGGGCCAGGACTACTTGAGAGACCTCAGGTGTTTAAGGACAGTGGTTTTCAGGCCTGAGCAACCATTTTCTACTCTCTTGTTCTATTTTCCAGTTAAGGCACTGACTATTTCAGGCAACTCCATAGCTTTTGGACTCAGCTGAGGAATGCTGTTGTTCATAGAAGGAACAGAGAAATAAGACTATCAACAGAATTCATGATTTTGAGAAGCTATTTCCCATCCCTATGCCAAACACAGATAAAATGCCTAATAGCCACTTAAAGTTCAACTTAAACAACAGAACTGTGTCTCTCTCTGTGGGTGTGTCTGTATTTGTGTGTATATTTAAGACAGAGTCTCACTATGTGATTCAAACTAGCTTCAAGCTCACAGTCCTCCTGTCTCAGGTTGTGGTCCCTATGACTTTACAGTGATACAGAAGAATAGCTTACAAACTCCCTGTTTTCATTTTCAGTACAGTATTTGCTAAAGTACATGAGGTAGTCAACACTTTGTTATAAAAATAGACTGTTCAATGATTTTGCTCAGCTATTGGCTCGTATAAGTGTTCTGAGTATACTTAAAATAAGCTCAGTATATTAGATGTATCAAATACATTTTCATTTATTAAATATTTATTTTTATGTTATATGAATTGGTGCTTTGCCTGCATGTATAACTGTGTAAGGATATCAGATCTTGCAATTACAGACAGTTGTTAGCTGCCATGTGGATGCTGGGAATTGAACTCAGGTTCTCTGGAAGAACAGTCCATGCTCTTAACCACTGAGCCATCTCTCCAGCCCTCAAATACATTTTTATTACACTAATTTCTTGTTTGTGTGTATGTGTTTGGGCATGCACATGCTACTCCATCCATGTGGGGGTCAGTAGACAACTTATGGAAGTTGGTGCCTTTCTTCTACCATATAAGTCCCAGGGATTGAATTCAAATTGTCAAACTTGGCAGCAAGCACCTTAGCTTATGAGCCTTCATGTCAGTCCTTAATTACATTATTTTTTAATAAAACTTTTTGTTTTATAAACCAGGTGAGGTGGCACATACTTTTAATCCCAGTACTAGGGAAGCAGATGGATCTCTGAGTTTGAGGCTACCCTAGTCTACAGAGTGAGTTCCAAAACAGCCAGGGAAATCCAGCCTAAAAAAAAAAAAAAAAAAGCATTTGTTTTATTTATTTTATTTGAGTGTTTTACCTGTGTGTACATATACTGTGTTCATAACTAATACGTATGGAGATCAGAAGAGGGTATTAGATACCCTGGAACTGGAGTTACAGATGGTTATCAGCCACCATGTGGATGCTGGGAACCAAACCTGAATCCTCTGCAAGAGCAAAAAATGTTTTTACTTGCTGAGCTATCTCTCTAGATACTATTAAATACTTAAAAACAAAACAGAGTCCTTGGCAGCTTTAGACCTGGCCTCCAACTCATACAGTGGTGCTCAGGACTTAGGAGACTGAAAGTTTCAGACCACCCAGAAACATACAGAGACACCCTTGCCACCACTCCTCAAAAACAAAACAAAAACCAGAAAAAGAATATTTACAATTTATGGTGTATCAATCAGAAGACACCTGTGTTTTAAAGGTATCTGAAGGGCTGGAGAGATGGCTCAAAGGTTAAGAGCACTGACTGTTCTTCCTGAGGACCTGAGTTCCATTCCCAGCAACCACATGGTGGCTCACAACCATCTATAATGACATCTGGTACTCTCTTCTGTATACTATATACATAATAAATAAATATTAAAAAAAGAAATGAAGTTATCTGAAGTTCTTGTTTTGTTTGTTGTCTTGTTTTTCAAGACAGAGTTTCTTCGTGTAGGTTTGGCTGTCCTGCAACTCACTATATAGACCAGGCCGACCTCAAACTTAGAAATTTGCTTGCCTCTGAGTGCTGGGATTAAAGGCATGTGCCACAATAACAAGGTTCTGAAGTTCATTTTAATGCCATGTCCTGTTTTTAGGTTTATTTTTCTAAATCTGGCAATTCTGCCCCAGATGCATATGTATCCAGCTCCAAGTCCCAGATTTTCCTGACTGTCTAGTTTTTGTTCCAGTTTGGCTTCTCTGCTCACTGGTCAAGTCTGAGGACTAGAGTATGTCTTAAGGTTCCTTAATCTACTTTCCTTAGGTTCTGGATTACAACAGTCCTAGAAAGAGACCGCTGGGTACCTTACCTTTGGTCAAGGGATTGACAGTGTCCTGAAGATATTTGTGGTTCTTACACTCCTGAAATGTCCACCGCTGGCCCTATAGGGAAAGAAAGAAGGTTAGGAATGAAGATGGAAAGTTGAGGCAGGATGGGGCATTCACTCTCTAGAAACATCTCATAACCTAATGTTACCTGCCATTGAGGACCAAGGCATCTGGCTCATTTTGTGTGAGAGATGGTAGTGACTTCCATAGCAGAAGGGACAATGAATGTCCCTGCCTCTTCAGCCCAGTGAAGATTCTTTGAGAATTTGGAAGCTGTAAACTCTACAGATAGAATAGCCTCAGTGGCATTGGCAATGTCCTGAAAGACTGTCTGCATGATATTGGAAACACTGTCTTGTTTATTCCTGGAGGCAATCTCCCAGCTTGATCTGCTGTGAGACTTCTGGAAACGGTATTCTTCAGCCAAGCCCAAATGCCCTTAACTTGCCCCTGTAAAGAGAAGGAAGAGATAGGGAGAGCCAGAGACCAGATTTTGGAAGGCAGAGGTCAGTGGACTGGAGCCACTGGTCCCAAGGGGTTCCATGTCTTAGTGTGGGTCTGGTCTGGTCCTTGCGGCACCCCACCCCACCCCCACCCCCCGACCACCACCAATTCCACAGAAGTCCAACTGCTCCAGAACTATCAGCTCTGTTCAGAGAGGAAAGCATGTGACAAGAATGAAGCTGTCCTCTACTGAAGAGCCTCCCCACCCCCCAGACTAGACCAACTGCATCTGAAGCAGCAACAGCAGCAAGCAGGATCCTTTTGCCTAAGCCCCTTCTGTTTACAGCAGTGTAACGGGTGGGGGATGGGGGTGGGACTCTGTGTCCCTGCTTATCAGTTTGTGGAAGAATCTACCACCTATTCCTTCCATCAAGACATCTGAATATGCACCATACCTCTACACCCCACCCCCACTGAGTGGTCCTGCTAGTCACGGATGTCCCCCTTCCCCCACTGAGCCAGTGCTTCCTTTCTGGCCAGTTCTGTTCACCTCCCTAGAGGCTCTTGATTTATGCTGTTGAGTCTGAAAAGCTAACCTTGGAGAAGGAAAGGAAAGAGAGAAAACCAGCCCCAGAGGCCAGAAGGGCTGGAGCCAGGATCAGAGCCCCTTGGAAAAGGGTATTTAGCTCAGCACTAGCTGACCACAGCAGCACTTTTGCTTTGGGAAAGCTGAAGCTGCCTTTAGGAAAAAGAAGCTGAGTTTGTACAAACGCCTCTGCTCAGGAAATGGGGCGCAGGGAAGGTGGGGGTAGTTTGGAGTCCAAGGACAGGAGGGGACTCTTCCTGGCGGATAAGGGGTCAAGAGAAGGGGCGGAAATGGTCAAGACAGCTGCTGAACATCTGGAGTCACAGAGAATTAATTATCCAGCGCCCTGAAGGACATTGGGGTGGGTGGGGTGCCCTCTCCTTCCTGGCTCTTTGAAGAACTGCTCCATTGTCTCTGCCTGGCCCAGGATGAAGGACCTGGTAAGCTGTCCCTCCCCGAGGGCTCTAACACCCATCCTGGGGTGATAAAGCCACAGATTATCCCTTCTGAACCTTCAGTAACAGTAAAAGCCTGTAACCACACTGAACACACCTTTTTGTATTTTGTACATGAAGAGAAAGAAATGAGAGCCTAAACCCCACTAGAGCTTGAAGGGAGGACACACTTGCTGTTGCTGGCAACCCCTATATCTGACCTCCAGGAGTGGACCAGTGTCAGAGCCTTGCAGTGGTAAGGTGAATGGCCATGCTGCTTCCCACAAATCTGAGGGTGTGATCAGATTGTGGTGCTATACTGTATATTTAATAAAATTTTTATGGAATATCAGAGGACAGAGACATCTCTCCAACCTTTTGATTTTTTGAGGTATGGTTTTCTGTGTAACAATTCTGGCTGTCCTGGAACTTGCTTTGTAGACCAGGCTGGTCTCAAACTCTCTCCATCCTTTATTTGTTTTTTCATATTTCTTTTTCAAGACAGATGTAGTCAGAGTTTCCTGGGCTTACTATCTCTTTCTTGGGCAAGATGTGATTTATACCCTTTCTATAGACTGTGAGAATACACAGTCTCTTCATGGGATTTAAGCCAAGGTGATGATCCTGAGTTGGTCTCTGGGTTCTTTGAAGGGTCATTGTATGGTCAGAGAGCAGTCTTACTTCTGGCTTGGGAATCTCAAAGCAAAGGATTTAGCTATTCTACTATGGATATATCCAGGGTTTCAGCCAGTGAGAGAGGGATGTTCTTTCTACCCGTCTCCTTCCTGAATTAGTCACCTGGTCTATCCTTTCATACATTTCTCTATTTGCCTACAAACATGTATACATGCAAACTCTACCCCAACCCCTTTTCTCTTTTGCTAGAATTTTATATATCACAGACTGGTCCAGATTTTGCTATGAAGCTGAAAATGGCCTTGAACTTTTGCTAGCTCCCCTTTTGCTTCCCAAGTGCTAGGATTAAAGATTATAGATGTGTACCATCATACTCTGTTAATGCATTGAGGAGCAAATTCAGAGTTTTCTGCATGGTAAACAAATAGAAAACTGAGCTATGCCCACAGTCTCTTATTTTATTATTTCTGTTTACAGAAATAAGTTTAGTGTATAATATAGCTTGCTTTTCTTGACAATGTATTATGAGTTTCACTGCTGCTGGGGCAAGCTGTTGTAAAATCATTCTGGTAATGTGCCAGGTATCCCCAAGAGACTTCCGGAGCTTTCCCCTTTGCAAACATGGCTGCAATGTGTACAGGCATGCTGTTTTTCAAGAACCCTTTCTTCTAGATGCTTTTTCTACGTAGTAGATTCCTACGAGTAAGTTGTTTTATCAAAGGGTGTGTTCTTCTTTTTTTTTAAAGATTTATTTATTATATATACAGTATACAGAAGAGGGTACCAGGTGACATCATAGATGGTTTTGAGCCATCATGTGGTTGCTGGGAATTGAACTCAGGAAGAACAGTCAGTGCTCTTAACCTCCGAGCCATCTCTCTAGCCCAAAGGGTGTGTTCTTAATCACGTGACTTGTTCAAATTTCTCTTGCAAAAGTTCTTCTCAACCAGTTTGTATTTGAAAACTCTACCCCATCTAGAGCAACTCTGGACTTTTACTGTGTACTTGTCTTGTGTGTATAGATTTCAGGAATACTGTCATATCCATTGACTAGAACAGCAGCAGAAGCCATTGGGAATCCCTCCCCAGTAGAGGACCTGTGATACCTTCCTCGTGATCAGATAGAAACTATGGTCTGGATTTGAGACTATCAGCCCTGGGTCTTGGAAAAGAGAGTAGATGGAAAGGTGGGTCACAGACCCTTTTTTTTTTTTTTTTTTTTGG
>PVIH01004587.1:0-50000 GCA_004025045.1 Sigmodon hispidus
CAATCTAACAGGTGTTAGGTGGTATCTCAAAGTTGTTTTGATTTGCATTTCTCTGATGGCTAAAGATGAAGAGCACTTTTTCAGGTGCCTTTCAGCCATTTGTAGTTCCTCTGCTGAGAATTCCCTTTTTAGATCTGTACCCCATTTTTTGATTGGGTTATTCAAGGTTTTGGGCTCTAGATTCTTGAGCTCTTTATATTTCTTAGAGATCAGTCCTCTATCACTTGTAGGGTTAGTGAAAATCTTTTCCCATTCTGTAGGCTGTCGTTTTGTCCTATTGACAGTGTCCTTGGCTTTGCAGAAGCTTCCTAGCTTCAGGAGATCCCACTTATTGATTCTCGTTCTCTGTAACCTGCTAGTCTACTCTGGTGCTGGAAATTATAGTCCATTGGGTTGTCTTGGTGTCACAATAGATCTTAGTACTTAACCAACCATGGAGGACTCTGATAAGTCTATTGAGGGATGTATATACAGTCTTTGTGGTTTTGGAGTGGTCAGTCTGTTCTATGATCTAGTCAGCAGATGGTATGTTCTTCCCAAGGCAGCATTACAGGCTCCTTTTAGACTGATGAAGACTGGTGTGTTGTTAGTGTGTTTTAAATCCATAGCAAGCATCTTACAAGGACAAAAGTGATACTGAGTAGTAACCAACAGTCTAGCCCTTACATGCGAAAGTACAGCTTCTAGAAACTCAATTATCTCTCTATGGTAAATTGAAAGAGCCGGTGTATTTGGACTGATTTGCAGTTTCACACACTGACTGCTTTGGTCAGATACTTTTCCTGAGTGCAGCTCTTGCTTCCCACTGCCTTACCTCCTCACCCCACCTTGCTCCCCAGTCCTGGAGTAGAGTATATCAGGCTTACAGGTAGACTATCTCTTTGGCTTACTAGAGACACAGGACTATTTAGTGTTTTTGTTGTGAATGCCTCTTTTCTTTCTGATCATAGCACAGCAAGATATCAGTTTTAGCATGTTAAGGAATTATAAAAACCAATTCGTTTGTGTGCGTGCGTGTGTTGAAAGCATCCAGTAGTTCTCCAAGACCAACCATCTCACCTTCTAGCAAACAGGAAGGTAGGAGTCAGCTGGCATCCTCAGCCCCCTTTCCTTGCCCATATGTCTGGATTGCACATGGCTGAACTGAACTTCCAGGGCTCTTGGCTGAGGAACCTTATAACATTCTTTGTCCAAGAGGCCCTGACTGATGAGTGACTCTCCTGTGGCTTGCTTTTAGGAAGGTGGGTCTTGCTGCTCACTTCCTGAAACACTTTGGAGCAAGGACAGTTGGTTATTGTCCCCTTCTCTTCCCGTGAGCCTACTGTGGGGAAGAGAGGGTACAGCAGATGGACTTCCTGGTTGCCAGGGACCTCCTGCAGCGTAGGGGAGCTAACAATGCCAGTCTTACTTCTGTTCCCATCCCTCGTTCCTTGAACATCTTTATCCATTCTCCTAAGCAAGATGGAGATGTGCCTAGAGGAGAATATTTTAGATGATCATATAGGCACAAGATGGGCAAGGGGCCCCTCTTTCCATCCATGCTTCCCAGGGTTTAAGATGGAAAGAACTCCCCTTAATAAGAAGTCTGGGGCTGTGATTTCCCCAATGGAAGAAGATAATGATTCAAAGGGGCAAGGAAGGAAGGATTGTTTATTCTCTTGACTGGAGACCAATTGTCTTCCTCCATTCTGATGTCTAGTGATCCTTAGAAAGGTATTCTGCTATTTTAATACATGCAGTTTGTGCCTGGGAGGCAGAAGAGGCTACACAGGGGTCAGTGAAAGCCATGTGGGCTTGCCAGCCTTCTCTGTAGGCCACTGGCCAGGTCTGTAGAGCATCTGCCTTTTGAAATATGATGAGAAGCAGGAAGCCTGGATTTCTGACCAGCTCACTAATTTGTAATGGCAGTCTTGGAAGTCCCTGGGATCCTGGGGCATGGGAATGGAATTGGTAAGCTTAAGAAAGAGAGGGTTAGAAGTAAATGAGTTGGGGGAGTATAAGGGAAGAGAGAGATGAGCAAGGGAAAGAGAAAGAAGGAAAGAAAGGATAAAAGGAAGAGGAAAGAAAAAGGAGGTGGAGGTGATGGAGGGAGGGATGGGGAAATTAGACTGGAACACACATAGACCTCTCGTTCTGGCTGGCCTCTGACAAGAATGTCTCTGAGCATCTGATCCTTCTGTCTCTACCACCCTAGGGCTGGGTTACAGGTGTGTGCTTCCATGCTTGGTCTTTCTTGGTGGCTAGGGTCAAAGTGGGGCTTTGCAAGCCAGGCAAGCACTCTACAGCTATCCTGTACCCCACCCCACATCTGTTTAATACCCTCTACTTGTTGATAGAACTTTGGATTGTTACTAGATTTGAACTATTGTAAACAAAACTACCATGTTGTTGTGAATATTTATATACAGGTCCTTGTGTGCCTGGAAGAATTCATTTTGGGAGGCAGATATTTGATCAGGTCTATATTGAAATACAAATTTTTTGTTTTTGTACCAATCCACCTATCACTGGGTTCTGCTTTCCTTCCAGGAAGGAACAATGAATTATTGCTTTCGTTTTTGTTATTGTGACAAAACTCCTTGACAAATGCAACTTGAGGGATAGGTTTGTTTTGGCTTACATGTTGAGGATACAGTCCATATGGTAGGGAATGCATGGAGTGTGACACCCAAAGTCAGGGAGCAGAGAGGCTGGACAGTGGCACTCGGCTCACTTTTTCCTTTTCATTATTCCTGGGACTCCTGAAAATCCACAGTTGGAGTCTATTTTCCCATTTCAATTGGCCTAATCTAGAAACTCCCTCAAACATGCCCAGAGATTTGTCTCCTGAGTGATCCCAGATTTTGTTAAGTTGACAGTCAATATTAACCATCCCAGATAGTGATGGATTGCTGGACACTGCCACCTGTGATAGTCCTGGGAGCTAGAGTCCCTTATTCTGATCATCTCCTGACTGCTGAACACCCTCACCAGGCAATTTGGTGTGAGAAGGAAGAGCACAGATGCTGGAGACAGATTTCCATCTTGACTTTGCCATATACCATATGACCTTGGACAAGTTACTTGATTTCTTTGTGCCTCCAGTTTTCTCACCTGTCAAACATGCTAACCTCCCTTATGGGATGCCAAAATCGGGTAGATGGGTAGACGGAAATAGACAGATAGACTTGGCCTGTCCTGAATACTCTGCTATTGAAGCGCTTGTCGAGGAATAATGGGATCTGACACGTCAGCTCCTAGTGGAAGTGCCAGCCACTCTTCTTCCAGGAATCCTGGCACTGCCCTCCCACTGGACAGTTCTGAGCCGAGTGGATAGTACTTTTCCCCATCACCAGTTTTCTTCCAGCCTGAAGGCAAGATGCTGCCTTTGCTGCTTACGCTAAAATTTTGTTTCTATTAAGCACAGATGATCCTCCCGCCTCAGCCTCCCAGGAATTACAGGAACTTCCACGTTTTAGTGTGGTCCAGTTCCGTCTCTCAGATACAACAAATGAACAGCAAGGGCTGGAGATGTCCCACTATACTCTGAGATCCTTACACCCTGGTTCTCTTCAAGCTTTAGCCTGAGGCCTTGTGCTGACTGGAGGCTTACAGAGGGACCCTGGGCTCAGGAATACCTGTCCTACAGCTCTGCACAAGACATGACTGTCAGGACAGTGTGCACTGTAGCCACAGTTGAGGCATCTTATCTTGTGCCTTCTGCAAGCCGAACTTGCCTGGGAGAAGCTCTCTTATTACGACGGGATCTGGGGCCCGCCCACTCAGTGAATACTGGAAACAAGGATGAGGTCCTACAACCCTTAACGCAGAGGCAGAAACCCTTCACGGCTCTGCCCTTTCCTCTCTCCAAGAGAAAGAACCAGAGAAATCTAACAGCAGGACTATTTCTGCGAGTCTCCTCAGGGGTCACCTGTGCAGAGGTTGCTTATAGAATCAGGTAGTAGTGTAGACTGCTTTGCTGTGTTTGGTTTGTTTGTTTGAGACAAGGTTTCTTTGTGACAGGCTCACCTGGAATTCACTGTGTATCCCAGGCTGACCTCAAAATCACAATTTTGCATCAGTTTTCTGAGTGATGGGACAATAGACTTGCAACACCATACCTGGTTTTAAATCAGCTTCTCTTTTATTAATTTTTGGGAATTTTATATACAAATACTGTGTATGCATTATTTACCTCCTTCTCTTCCAACTCTCCTCATACCCCCTCACTATCTCCTGGATTTATGAGCTTTTCTCTGTTCACACACACACACACACACACACACACACACTCAGTCCATTTAGTGTTGCTCTTATGTATGTGTATTTCAGACTGACCATTTGATTTGGAATTGGATAACCTCTCAGGGCTCTTGTCTCTGGAGAAGACTGATTCCTCCTCTCTCAGCAGCTATTAATTGCCTGTAACTCTTCATTAGAGATGGGGCCTTGTGAGATCTCCTCCATCCATATTAGGATGTCAGCGGGCATTGTCTTTATAAAGGTTTTGTTTATGAGACCATATTGTTGAGATTTCATGAGGGCAGCTTCTCTGTCATATCTAGAGGATAGTGTCAGCAGCAAGTGAGTCTCAGCAACTACTAAGACTTGACTCTCTCCTTCCACTGTGGGTTCTGGGCACTGAATTCAATTTTTCAGGCTTTAGTAGGGAGTTCTTTTTACTTTCTGTACATCTCTGAGATTTTTTATAATTAAAAAATAATAATATTATACCACTGGACAGTGGTGGCTCGTGCCTTTAATCCCAGCACTTGACTTCTGGGACAGCCAGGAATACACAGAGAAACCCTGTCTCAAAAGACATAAAGCAACAGCAAGATCAAAAACAAATCTATCTATCTATCTATCTATCTATCTATCTATCTATCTATCTAGATATAGATATAGACATTTCCCACTTTTCTCTCCTTCCTAGAATCAGCTTCTTTTAGAAAATGTGTGTTTATTTTTTCTCTGTATTTAAGTTCTTTGTCTGTTTATGTGTCTGCACCACAGGTGTGCCTGTTGCCCATGCAGGCTAGAAAAGGTGTTGGCGTTCCTGTAATTGGAGTTACTGACAATTGTGAGCCACCATGTGGACAATGAGAACCAAACTCAAGTCCTATGCAGGAGCAGCGCAAGCGCTCTTAACTACTCATCCATCTCTTCAGAACAAGCAAATTGTCTACGTTGGCTCCTGGGTGCTGGGAAGGGAAGGACATAAGGAACACAGCGAGGCTGATGGCTTCTTAATGCGTCTCTGTTGACCCAAACCTCTTTAAGGGTGTGAACTCTGGGCTGTGCAGTAGTTCACTGGTAGAACATAGCCAGAAGTTTTCTGACCTGTCAGGGCCTGTGGGAGGAATCTCTCCCATCAAAGTCCCTCAGCTGTTTATAAAATAATCACACAAAAGCTTATATTAATAAACAAGCTTTTTTTCCCTATGGCTCAGGCTCATTACCAACTAGCTTGTACAACTTAACCCATTTTTATTAATTTGTGTATTGCCCCATGGCTTATGGTTTTACCCGTGTTCTATTATATTCTGCTTTCTCAAGCAGCAGCCTGCAGTGTTTACCTGACTCTGCCCGTCTCCATCTTTATCTCTGCTTGAATTTCCTGCCTGCCTCTAAGCTGCCTTGCCATAGGCCAAAACAGTCCTTTCATTAGCCAATGACAATAAAGCACATTCACAGTGTACCCCATATCACTCAGAGCCATCTCTTCCAGCCTTTTTTGTTGTTGGTTTTGTTTGTTTGTTTGTTTTTTCAAGACAGGATTTTTTTTGTTTAACAGCCCTGGCTGTTCTGGAACTTGCTTTGTAGAACAGGCTGGCCTCAAACTCATAGAGATCCTCCTGCCTCTGCCTCCCAAGTGATGAGACTAACAGCATGCACCACCACTGCCTGGCTGTAGTGTGCTGCTAACAGATGGATCTCTGTCTCCTGAGAGATGGGATTTAAAGGTGTAGGTCACCATTCCTTGACCTTCATGACTTAGCTGTGGGTAATTCTGTCCTTTGACATTCCAGACTAATTTTATTAAATATACAATATATCATCACAGTAGAGTGCTTGTCTATATTCAAGGTCTTCAGTTCAGTCCTCAGAACTAACACAACGAAATTAATGAAGAAAGTAAAGACTTTTACTAGGGCATGGTGGTACATGCCAGTAACCCTAGGCTTCAGAAGGTGGAGACAAGAATACAGGAGGCCGAGACAAATTTGAGCCAGTCAGTGGGGGCTATGTCATAAGACCTTGTATGCCTGGAGCTTTTCTCTGAAAAAAGCCTCTTATGGAACATTCTAGCCAGAATAGAGCCAAGTTTGAAGAGGTTATGCCAGGAACCAAGCAGGAGCAGAGGGAACATGGAACTGGAGGTGAAGATGTAGTGTCCCCCTTATCTTGGGATTGGTGGAGTGAAGGCCTGTGCCTGCAAGAGGACTGTCCTGGGACTGCCATGGACTTTAGTGGCTGTACCATCAGGTCTGGTCTCTCTGCACGGATCAATTGAGAGTGGTTGACCTTCCATGAAGGGATCAAGTTCCCCAGTGTTTGTTCAGCTAATTACTTCCTTGCTTGTGTTCATAGACCAACCATATTGAAACCTGGGGGTTTTCCTGTTTGCCCCTGCTTACCCTCTCAAGGTTAGCTTCTATTCTGCAAAGGGCTGGCAAAGGGGCTCTGACAGCATACCTTTTCAATGTTCCTTGGTGAAGTCAGTATCTGTTACAGATAGACAACTATTTCACAATCTACTTCCAAATAGACACTCTTGGAACCTTCAAAAGCCAAACTTCAGGGAGCTAGGGGAGTCACCAGTATTGCTTTAGATCAGAGGGCAATTCCAGGCCTCAATAACCTAGCTGTGCTCACTGGCTACGGGCTCCACTGTTTGTAAACACTGTGTTTGAATGTGTGGAGTCAGCCTAAGTAGAATACAAACTGAGGATCTGAATTGACGT
The DNA here is from genome assembly GCA_004025045.1 of Sigmodon hispidus. Taxonomy (NCBI): domain Eukaryota; kingdom Metazoa; phylum Chordata; class Mammalia; order Rodentia; family Cricetidae; genus Sigmodon; species Sigmodon hispidus. Next base: position 6,948 of record PVIH01004587.1, read on the forward strand.
TTGAGGGTTGCTGCATGTTGTAGAGGAAGTTTTTGGATGACTGTCCACCTGTGGGAGGTGAAAAGGAAGGAGGAAAAGCATGGGGTTTAGTCCTTTGTCTTTATGTCCAGGGATAATGCAAACACCGTGGAATCATGCGGACTCGGGGAGGGGATGCTGACACTTGCTAAACACTTTCATCTGAGGGAACAAAGTAGAGAACAACGCAGCCTGACTTGTGTCACCTAGCATGCAGTCCTAGAAGTAAGGACTCCAGAGAGTATGTGCCAGGGCTCCGTGCTGCTCTGTGGGGTCCTGGTTTTTCCCCGTGTCTCAGTTCCCTCTTTAAAGTAGGAGGGGGGCAATACTGTGGCATAGAGTAGTTAGGACAGTTAAATGGCTTCACATCTACATATTGCTTTGGATAGTGCTCAGCATTTCAAAACACATACACATGCTTTGTTAAAAAGCCCAGGGAGGTGATGTATGTATGTGGTGCAAAGGCTGCTGAAGCAGACAGCTACGCAGTAGGATTTGAATGTAGAATCCTGTGGATCTGTAGCCAGCTTTTCCAGACTTGGTACCAGTGGCATTTTGAGGTCGACAGCTCCTTTGTATGGACTCTGTCACTTGTGTTACAGAGCTATGCTAGCTTCTGCTCACTGGATGCTCATGGCAGCTCACTATCCCTAGTGGTGACAACCACAGATGTTTCCACACATTGCCCAGTGTCTCTTGGGCAGGGGACTTGAGTTGATCTTATTTGAGAGCCACTGTGTAGAGGGCTCAATGCTGCTGAGGATTTGCCAGCTATTTCTCTATTCAGGTTTAAGAACCAGAGGATCACAATGTCTATGTGAGATAGTGTCATTATATATGAGATGAAATCTGAAAAATGTGGCTGCCTAAACAAGACCTGTACAACGACAACACCAGCTGACATGCCAATGTGGAGACCTCATGAGGCCTCACCCTAGATGAAGAGCTATAGACAATTCATGGCTGAGAGGTTGAATCAGTCTTCTCCAGGGATGAGCCCCCGATAGGTTATCCTATCACAAGTGGTCATCCCTACACATGAACACATATGAGAAATATCAAGTGGGATCAGCAGGCTGTACTTTTATGAATATATAAAATATATGTAACAGTAGTTAAGAAGAGGTCATAAATTTGGAAGGGAGTGGGGAGGACAGAGGAGGAGTGAGATGAAGAGAGGGAGAAGGGGGCAGTAATAACGTAGGGAATTCTCAAAATCAAAAATCCAAAATAGAACAAAAGAACTCCAAGAAGCCCAGTTCCTAGTCGTCACTTTTGCTCTCATAGATGAGCTCAGGACACAGCGTATCTGTGGAGTCCTTGAGTCTTCCTCCTCTTCCTCTCAGCTGGGAACACATGTGGGTGAATGTTATCTATATTTTCATGAGGTGGGCTAGGGAGCCATAGTTAGTTTGGACTCTCTACACACTAGTCAGCTTTCCCTTGAAAGTACAGCTGATTGGCTTCATGACATTGAAACTATGAAGGACCTCAGAGCAGAGGGCTCAGTGACCAGAAGACAGCAGATTTTAACATCTATCAGGCCTCATCTTGATGATGTCTTCCCCTGCATAGTCACATTTGCTCAGACCCAGGTCCTTTCTGCACTTCTGCCCTTCCTTAGCTCTCCTTTCAGCCTCAGAGCTTCAACATGGGACAGCACTGAACCGTGCTTCAGTACATCAAGGCAGGTATGGGGGCATGTCCTTGGTACCCCCTGTTAGCTATGAATCAGCCCTGTCTGTAAGGAATTTATCAGCCAGCTATTTGGTGTCTCTAGACTAGAGTCCTGGAGAAGTCAGAGCCATGGTCATGTGCTACTCCTGGCAGGTGTGTGCATAGCGTACACATTTTTTTAAAAGACGAAACTAGTGTCTGCACCCATTTAAAAAGAGGTAAACTGGGTCAATGATTGGTTTTATGTCAGCATTCTCATTGTCAAAAATACTTAGCTCTGGCGTGGGCCTTGGGTTTTCCTTATTTTCCTGACATTACTCCATTCCCAACCCCCTCACCTGAGATGTGTCTGCTTCCCTGTTGAGCTGTTGATATGCCCTAGGAATCAAGCAGCTCTTTTGTGCTGATGGAACAGGGCATAGCTGCTCTTTCCCCTCGAATCTCTCACAGACACATTCTTCTGTGAGTTTGACACCTTCCATTATACACTGAAATCTGTATCTTTTCATAACCAAGGAGATCAGGACAAGAAGATGTGACTTCCAAGCACATGATTCAAGATAGCTAGCTAGCTCATCAGCTGAAACAATTAACCCCTGCTTTCTATGGCATGCCATCTCCTGCTATCAGCTCATCAGACAGTGAGCAGCCCATTGCCTTTTGGGACAGAGGGAAAGCCGAGGGCCGTCAACCTCTACAGAATGCTGTGAGCTGAAGTTTACTTTCCCAGCTAAAGGGAACCCCACTTGTTCAACTGATGTTTGCTGAATGCCTGCTAGGCACTATGTTGAGGACACATTGATGGCAGCCAGAAGAAGCTCTTGGCCCTGTGGCCTCAAGGAGACTTGACTCCTAGAGCTTGACTCTTGGCATAGTAACATAAGTTCTCAATCTTCCTGTTCCGTACCACCACCATTCTAAAGCTGAGAAGTACTTATACATGTGGGATGGGTTTTGTTGTGTTGGCAAGGTTTAGTTAAAACTACGGTTTCACCATATAGATGCCAAGTCTCTTCTTTTAATAGAAAAACTAAGCTCTGGTGTTGGGCTCGCAGCCTGAGGCTAGCCTGCTGCTCTTTCCCATGTTCCCACCATGTTTCCTGTTGAGAGTCAATGTTCATTTGAGTGTGGAGTTAAGAGGAAGGGTGTAGAGTTTAGGAACATGAATCAGACACCAGTCAGGCTTCCTAGAAAAGGACCAGGATGTTGAAAGTAGGGCATTCCTTCCCAAGAAGTGCTTGTTGGGGGCAGGGAGCCTTTGTAGTTCTGGGGCCTCTAGAGGAAAAATATGGATGTGTCAACCCAGCTCATCAGCTGTCCTTCTCCTTCCAGGGCCCCTGTGGTGAGGGCTCCCAGGCAGGCTAGTCATTTGGACTTTCCCTTTCACAGCATTAACAAGGGTCTATGTGCTGAGGGCTGGATGGAAACTCAATTGGGCATTGACAAATTGCATGTATTTAATACTTTGCCCAGAGAACTGAGTTAGCTGACTTTGTGTTTCTCAACTTCACATACAGCCTAGTAGAGAATTCTCATCATTGTCTTGTCAGACTGTGTACTACCCAAACTTGAAGTTCGGACTCTGAAAACAGCAATATGGGCTAGAGCCCCAGCATTAACCAGTGGGGAGACTGCTTGAGTTCTTTGAACCTTGGGCTTCCCATTTCTAAGATGGACCAAGGATTAAATGAGAAACTGTATAAAAGACCATGTGGCTCTTTAAAACCAGTTGTCACTTGCCCTAGGAATTGGGTCCTTCCTGCCTTATTGTTTCTCATTTTAGGTCCACACATCTACTCTACTTTAGCTCTTGTTCATTTTTCTGGAAGTGCCTTGGGGACATAGGCTATCTTTGGACCCAGAACTGGACCATTGCTGCTAATGTGTGCAGCTGCCCAGCCATCTGCCCCTTTCTGTTATCATAATGCTTTCCCTGTCCCAGGCTCGTTCAGAAGCACTCACTCACTGTAGATGACTTAATCCACACACCAACCCAAAGGTGGGTGCTACTATCACTATTCCTACATACAGTGAGAGCAAGGCACAGAGGTATGGAATCACAAGCCCAAGGGCATACTGCTACTATGTGACAGAGCAGGATTGAAGCCCAGTCTACTCCATAGTTGTTTACTCACTAGGTAAACTATTACTTAGTAGGCGTTCACTGGGTTATAAGTGGTTATCATGGTAGAATTATTGCCAGCAGCTAACTCTGGGCAGGCCATTTACAGTTTCCAGGTCTGTTTCTTTGTTAGAAGAGCTGGAATAGAACTCTTGCTTTTGTTGTTTTTTTTGTCTGTTTTTAAATCACTTTATCATAATGAGCTCACAAAAATATAACACAACTAGATTATGGTAGCCACCCAAACAAATGCTTACTCAACCCCAAATAGTGTATCTTAGTGAACTTATGTACCATTAGAGAGGCCATCCTAAGCCATGAAGCTCCCTCTGAGGTTTTGCACATTCACTGTCAATTACACTTCCATGGACTTAGTCACCAACGAAGAGACGACAGCTACGACAAAGCTGAAACCAAAAGAGCAATTAGGTGTATTCTCCTGCATGACTCCGTTCACCTACAGTGGTCTAGAGGATTAGATGCTCGCAGTGATGAGGGGAAGGCAGGTCTCAGGGCCCCTTGCCGGCTTGTGGAACCACTGTGAGCAGTACGGCCTTTATAAGAAGAGTCTGTTATCCCTGTTTGAGCTGCCTTCTACAGCTGCTCTGAAGGACACAATGCTCCTATTCTCTCCAGGGGCTCCCAACCTCTTCATCTTCATGCATGCTACCATGTTGGAAAAATGTGGGCTTTTCCCTCTACCAGATGAGCTTAAAGTCAAGAATACATTGACCTTTTGGCCTTGGCAGTCCAAGAAAGAGGTGGTGGTCAAGTTATCCTTTACTTCTGGAATACAGAAGTCCAAGTACAGACTTTGTTTTCTGAGCCCAGCAGGAAGGTTGAAGGAAGGCATCCTTTCAGCTCCAGCAGCAATGGTTCTACCTTTCTGACTTAGGACTGGGGTGGCAGGAGCTTGCCAAGGAGTGTCCCACCGCATAGGGCATGGCTGGTATTGTTGCTGGCATCTCCTCTACTCTTGCTTTTCGATAGTCTAAGCATGCATATCTGTAACAGTAAGGACTTAAGATGCAATGTGTATGTTACAGTGAGTGAGTACGAGTCTATGAATGAATGCCCAAGAGACAACCAGCCTTGATCCTGAAGTAGATATTTTACCCCTTCCTTCCTGACTCTTAGAGTGTGATGGAGCTGTATTCTTGGTTTCCCTATTTACTGCAAGAGCTCCCCCAGCCCACTGGGGTTTCTTTCCTGCCTGACCTCGTCACTCTCCTTGGCACTCTGCTCTCTGTAGGCTTTCCTTCCTATTTCTCCTTTCCTTACATGCTGGCCTGAAGATACCCACTGCTGGAGAAGAAGGGCTTCTTCATATCTCAGGAATGAATATTGATTTCAGCTAGGCTGAACAGCAGAGCTGGGGTGGGGAAGCATTTATAGCTATATTCTCATTTCAGAAATTGTTATCATGTGTGACCATAGAGCATTGAAAATGTAGCTAGGGCAACAGATGGAGTAGGCTTTTTATTTTATGACACTTTAATTTAAAGGGAAATAGCCATATGTGGATAAGTAGTGACTACTTTGTGCAGTGTGACCCTTGGGAGAATCAAGTTGAGTTGTGATATATGGGGCTTGTGATTGTTTACTATGAATCAGTTTGGATACTTGGTTCTAATAGGCATGTGTGTTAGACTGCACACCTTCAAAAAGCCTCGTTCCTGCTTGCCTAGGTGAGCTAGAAGCCCAAGGTGCTATAGACCAGGCTACTCAATGGGTGACAGGGTCCCAGCATGTGATGCTCAGGGGATTCCGCAGTCAGGTGAGCCCCTCCCTGGCCAGCTCATGATGGCCTTTTCCAGGTGAAAGTAGTCATTTCTCGAGGGATGAACTGCTATTTTTGTAGGGTCTAATGTATATGTACCTCGACAAACTTTTTAAAAGAAAAAGAAAATAAAATTCCAAATATGAAATTAGACACACTAGTAAACACTTATATAGGATGTTCCTGTAGAGAGTATAGCAGCAATCACATTCTGTCTGAGTTTTAAAACCTGACATGCATCAAACTCTGAAAAATACAGAAAACAACCAAATATTGATAATTGCTTACTGCTCTAAATTCTGTAATATCTTTTGACTGAATGCTTTTTAAGCATTCCTTCACATGATAATGATTTTGCCCCCCCCCTTTTTTTTTCCTGAAGAGAGATTGAAATGGGAGTTTGGTTTTTCTTCCAGCGTGGTAGACAAGATTTGTGCTTTCTGATTGGTAGCTACTGTGCAAACAGGATGGTGCCAGGCAATAGACATCCTAAGTTTAAGTTACAGCTATAGGTTAGAGTCCTACAATATAGGGATTTTGATTTAAAAAAAAATCTAGTCTGCATAATTCTCACCAAAAAGGGAGGAAACTGCCTGGTGTATTTCGAACTGTCTACACTATTTTGTTGAATATATATTCTCAGCAGGAGACTTCTGCCTGTGAGTGAGTAGGCATCAGCCTTCTCACCCTGCACATCTGCTTACCTTCATCCCGGGAGAAGCTCTCACACGTTAGCTTCCACTCAGCTTCTGCACTTGCTCTCCCCAATGCTCTCACGCTTCAGGGACAAGTGCTGTGCAATGGAGCCTGCAGACCGCTGAGCTGGTAGAAGCTTCAGGAACACCTATGAGAACAGCCAGCAGTAACCTGACTTGGTATGAAAAGAACTGTGGCTGGGCCTGGTGGTGCAGCTCTATAGTTCCAGCTACTCAGGGGATAAGGCAAGACCACAGAAAGTTCAAAGCCAGCCTAGGGATTACAGGGTGAGGTCAAGGTCAGACCTGTCTCAAAAAAATAAAAGGAGGGCTGGGGGTATAGTTCAGAGAATAGAGAATTTGCTTAACATGTGTGAGACTCTAGATTTAATTCCAGAACTGCAAATAAACTAAAACAATATCTATAAACCATGTACATAAATTCTACTACATGGAAACCCAGTTTATCCCTAAATTAACCTTCCCTTAGTTGGATCCTCAAACTTCTCCAGCTGCTGCAATCCTCTGACATGAACTCGGGGTCTTGGAGGAAGAGGTGGCAGCAGGGTGGAAGCATGCACACGTCACACTGTGCTGTTAAAATGCTTCACCACTGAGAATGCAGAAAACTGCATAGTTTTAAAAATACGATGGCTCAGCAGTCAAGAGCACTGACTGTTCTTCCAGAGGACCTGAGTTCACTTCCCAGCATCCACATGGCAGCTAACAACTGTCTGTAATTCCAAGATCTGACACCTTTACACAGGCAAAACACCAATTCACATAAAGTAAAAATAAATATTTAAAAAAAAAGACATGGTCAGGACCTGGGCAGGGACCTAACCCGGCAAGCAGTCCTTAGAGCAGTGGTTTTCAACCTCCCTGACGCCATGACACTTCAATACAGGCCCTCGTGTTGTGCTGACTCCCAGCCATAAAGTTATTGCTACTTCCTAACTGCAATTTTGCTACTGTTACAAATTGTAATATAAATATCTGATGTACAGAATTTCTACTATATGACCCCCAAAGTGGTTGAGAACCACTTCCTTGGCACCGCTGTGAGTCTGCAGCTTCTTTCTACCCCTAGGCTCGGGCTCCCCAGTCTTTAGGATAGGGGCCAGTTCAAGAGTGAGAAAACTGAATCTTATTTCGTCTTGTTTGGTTGTTGTCTCTTAGAGACCTGCTCTTCTGAAGGGAAATGGAGCAGGGAGAGAGGAAGGGGCTGACATGAGGGAGGGAAACTGTGGTCAGGCTGCATTCTGAGAGAAGAGTCTATGTTTAATTTAAAAAGAGAGCCCATGGGAGAGGGGCATGAGGAAGGGAAGGGAGGGAAGAGGGAGGGGGACGAGGGAATAAATTCACCTTTGCTTCATGTGAAGTCCTGCTTGGAATTCAGGACCTCACAGGCCACTGAGCAGGGCAGGCAGGAGGGTGGAGAGGGAAGACCAGCTCTCAGGTGAGAAAAACACCTGCAAGAAATTTCTTCAAAATACCCACAATCATTGCCTGTTCATGGCATGATAACCTGCTGCTTCCTTCCGCTTTTTAATTCTTTTTATCTTCTCTCCATAAACTAACTTTCCTTCTTTCCTTCAGGGTCCCTTTCTTGTTTTATGACCTACGATCCCTACATATATTCACATATATAAAGTTAAAATCCAGGATCCACATATGAGAGAAATGTGTTATTTGTCTTTTTCTGAGTCTGGTCAGTTGTCTTAAAATAATGCTTTCTAGTTTCATTCATTTTTCTGGAAGTGTTGTCATTTCAGTTTTTCTTCATGGGCAAATAAAACTCCATTTTGTGTATCTACTGTATTTTATTTATCCAGAATTTCCATCTGATTATAATTTGGAGTTAGGGATGGACAGGAAATATGTTCATTAGAATAGATTTGGGAGACAATAGGGATAGTCCCTGGCTTCAGCATCTTCTCTAGATGTCGGAGGCTGTGGCTCTGAACTGCGGTCTGGGATCCTTGTGTCTGCAGCCATCACAGGAATCACCTTCAGGGATTCTGACCTGGGAGCTTTGCCATCGCTCAGAGTTGCTTTAACAGAATGTCAAGAGAGAGCTGGCTCAGGACCAAGCTGAGCTGAGTGACCAGAGGTCCAGAGTATGACAGGACTGTGTTTCCCATGAAGTGGCAAGTGTCAGGGTTGGGCTCAGGACAGGCAGGAAGAAAGGGGTGGAAATGGTTTCCAATGCTCTCAGCATGCTGAGATAGTGATTGGTCCAGGTGTGTGCCCTTCAGAATGCCTCTGACAGTTGTGGGAAAGCGGGCTGGGGGCTGAGGGGCCCCTGAGATTGGTTCAGACTAGGTGAGTTCCAGTTCTCAGCTTCTGCTGTGTTATTGTGTGATGTTCATAATACCAGTCTACTCCACATTCAAGAGGAGCTGTCTGTGTTGATAGGGCCAGGGCAGGGTCAGAGCTTCTTGCTCTCCTGCTGGGAGGGAGACCAGCAGGAGGACAGCCTGGCTCACCATGCTGGCTGCTGGCTGCTGGCTCACAGCTCCTTCACTTCAAGGCACTTTTCCCAGAGGATGTGGACTCACACTGGCAGCCTGCCCCAGCTCACCAGGTGCGCCACACCCCAGCCAATCAATCTCCACGCACCCCTGCTTTTGTGTGGCGTGGAGGTACCCCCTACAACGACTCTCTCTCCCAGGTCTTTGGTATCATCTCCTCAACAGCCACTGGCTTTCTTCTTCTAGCCAGCCCCTCTAATTTGGGTCTAAATTTCCAGCCAGCAAATTCAGCTCTGCCTTGCTTTGATATTTTTACAGACTTATCCTTAACTCTGCTCACAACACAAGAAACCAGATCTGCAGCACCAAAAATCCTGTTTCAGCTCCCCAACTCCAAGGTGAAGATTTTAGTGAGAAGCTTTCCTGGTGAGGGTGTTAGGATTCCAGCCACACCTGGCCAATGGCAATTAGCCTGGCCCCACCCTGAGTTCTGACATCATGTTCCATTTAAGAAGTATTTCCACCTTTGAGACTCTTCTATTGTCATTTTTTCCCGCTCCCAACCCCCGCCAGATGACATGCTCCTCAACCCCCTTCCCCTCTCCTCTTTCTTTTACTTCCTCCTCTCTCTCTTTCTATCCATCTATCTCTTCTCTCTCTCCATAATGATAAAGTCTTTCCACATAGACCCAGTCTAAGTGTCTCTCACCATACCCACATGGGGCATGGGACCCCCATCCATCAACATCTGCCAGCCACACAGGTATATGTGTTATAGCATAACATAACATTGGTGCCGAAACCTGGGATCTAACCAGGGACCTTTCTTCCTCTATTCATATGTTGGATTCACCTTTGAGACAAGGCCTCACTAGGTGACCCATGCTTATCTAGAACCTGCCATCTTCCTGCCTTAGCTTTCCAGGTGCTGAGATTATAGGCACATGCACACTACAGGGGCATAACTGTCTTTCTTGGGTGCTTATTAGGCGTCCATGGTAGACTTCCAGGAACTCTGTGTATCCGGTCTGTTGTGGGCATATGGACAGCAGAGAACAGAGTGACATGAAAGGGGACCGTCCTCATTTCTCCTGCCTTTCCTAGCATAATTACTTATTGTACAATGATGGCTTTTCCTTGTCAGGTCTGGTCCCTTCTGTGACCCCTCACTTAGCAGTGCTTCTTCATGCCTAGCCCCCATCCCATGCAGGCTGGGCTGCCATCCTTTCTTTTTCAGTTTAAAGAGGAAGAAAAAGGCAGTGGCCTGCCACAATGGAACAGTCTTGTGGTTCCTTTCTCTCTGTGCAGGGTGCAGCTATTTCTCAGGAGAACAGGTTTGCCCGGTGCAGTGTTTATTTGATTTCTTTGGCTGATCACGGGGACACACCTGCCACTTCACTACTTCCTGAAAATCAAGCAGTTTCTTCGAAAAGGGTCACTTTCCTTAAAATACATAATGTGGTTTGAAGGTGAGGTGGGATTTTTTTTTTTGGATTTTTGTAATTTAACATGCCTGTAAAAAATTTTGAGCCACAAAATAAAAATACATTGACTATCCTTTGCTTGCTATTTGGAGGCTGGTCATTTTAGTTTTGATGTTGGATTTTATTGTATTCTCCAGTTTTTAATTTAATCTTTGAAAATTTCATGCATGTATACTTTCTCAGGTTTTCATTCACTTCTTGTCATTTTTATCAGCTCCTTTTATGCTCTGCACACACCAAGGGTAGTCATTGGTGAAGTTCACACCAATGAAAGAAGTTTCTGTTGACCCAAATTTCAGCTCAAGTTTTATACAAAAAAAGACAAATAATAAAACTGATTTTCTTAGATATTATATTTACTTATTTTTATTATTTTTGCACATATATATGTGTGCATATGGTATATAGGCATGCGTGTATGTGTGTGGACCCATGTATATTTGATTGTATGTGTATATGAGAAGGCTATAGCGACATTGGGTGTCCTCCCCCATTACACATCTTATTTATTGAGGTAGGATCTCTCACTTGAACCCATATTCACTTATTTGATTAGTCTAGCTAGCTAGTTTGCTATGGAAGATTCTGTCTCTATCTCTTCAGGGCTTGGACCTGGACTTCATATGGGCCATGTTCAAGCCATGTGACAAAATTTAAAGATTATATAGTAAGAATTAAGCTTTATGGGATAGCTGCAAGGTAACTGCAAATATATTGGTTCATAAAGCAGGGTAGGTTTTTATTTAGTGTACTATATTTACTGAGGCAGCAAAGAGACCTAAGCTTTTTGGAAAGTTTTCAAATGAGCATTTGAAATGATTGCATCTCTAGTATTTTCTGATTCCAAAATTTTCTACATTAAGGTTTTCTTGTCAGAAGAGACAGTGGGTTTCCCATAAGCTCAGGGGATTGAGAATAGACAACCCTTTTCACCAAGATGGCACCAAAAGCAAAGAAGGAGCCTCCTGCCCCTCCCAAAGCTGAAGCCAAAGCAAAGGCCTTGAAAGCCAAGAAGGCAGAGCTGAAAGGCATCCACAGCCACAAGAAAAAGAAGATCCACACGTCACCCACCTTCCGGCGGCACAAGACCCTTAGGCTCAGGAGGCAGCCCAAATACCCTCAAAAAGCACAACCAGGAGAAACAAGCTTGATCACTATGCCATCATCAAGTTCCCCCTGACCTCCGAGTCAGCCCTGAAGAAGATAGAAGACAAGAACACTCTTGTGTTCATTGTGGATGTCAAGGCCAACAAGCACCAGATCAAACAGGCTGTGAAGAAACTCTATGACATTAATGTGGCCAAAGTCAACACCCTCATAAGGCCTGACAGAGAGAAGAAGGCGTATGTTTGATTGGCTCCTGATTATGATGCTCTGGATGTCACCAACAAAATTGAGATCATCTAAACTCAATTCAATAATTAGAATTAGGCTAATTCTAAATATACTTTTTCACCATTAAAAAAGAAAGAAAGAAAGAAAGAAAGAAAGAAAGAAAGAAAGAAAGAAAGAAAGAAGAGACAGTGGTACATTGGATAGGAATTGAACTTGTGGAGTTAGGTGGAACCAGAGTCATTGGTGACATCATCCGTGGCGTTGTGCCACAGAAAATGGCCTTTGTATTAGTGACATTAAACTCAGCTTCAGGAAGCTTTATTATTACTTACTGCTCCAGAGGCGCAGGGTCCACCTTGGCAGGGGAGATGCAGAAGGAGGTGTGAGGAACTGGAAACAATGAGGGGTGGGGAGAGACTAAGGACAGGAAGTGTGGGACAAATCTACAAACCTCAAAGCCCATCCCAGTGACACATTTCTTCCAGCAGGCCTCTACCTCCCAAATGTTCTATAAACCCTCTAAGCAGCATCACCAACTGGGGACCCAGTGTTTACATGCAGGAGCCTATAAGGGACATTCCCAAGTACCACAGACTCTGACTCTGATTCCTCATCTGTAAAACAGATGCTGGGAGACACTCCCTCCCACAGCTGCTGGGAAGATTCCATACAGTCATGCTTGAGAAGGACTCATCATAAAGGTCTTCATCCCTGAGTGGCTGACACTGGATGTTGCTTGGTAGTTGTTCCCAGAGTCATGCTACCCGTGTCATCATCACCATCAAAACTATACTGGGGGCTAAAGATGTAGCTGAGTCCAGCCCATCTTTCCAAATAGACCTGAAGCTTAGAGAAAATTGAGGAATTTACATTGTAGGATTAGGTATTTCTAGGAAACCCCTGAATTCATTGATACTAGAATTAAATAGTTATTTGGCCTTTTAAATTATCTATCTGTCTCTGAATCTATCTATCTTCTATCATCTGCTTATCTATTTTGTGTGTGTGCCCGCGTATAACTAGAGGATAGCTTTCCAGGGGTCATTTCTTTTACTCTACTTCTTGTTTTATGAGGCGGGCTCTCTCTTGTTTCTGCTGTTACTGTGCATACTCCAAGGTGGCTGGCCTGTGAGCTTGTGACAGACTATCCTGTCTCTGCCTTCCATCTTTCTGTAGGAATACTAGGATGACATGTGTGCACCAGCATATCTGGCATTAGCTGGCTTTTATCTCTTAGTTTGGCCAAGAAATTATGTCAACTGTACTATCGTGTCACTAGAGTCTGGCATTCCTGAGTCCTAATGCTTGTGAGTGCTGACTCCAGCCTAAGCAGCAGAAGATGCTTGCTCCTCAGCTGGCTCTTAGCTCCTGTGCCAGCCACTGGAATGAGGGTCTAAAGTGCTCCTGGGGAAGCCTGGGGATTGCACACACAGCTCACATTCCTTATCTGACCACCTTAGAAACCAATTTGATCTTGAGATCTCGTGTTGTCTAGTGGTTTTGAAAAATTAAAACAATCTTTCCAAGATCTATGTTTCTTCCTCTCAACATACTCTGCCCCTTGCTTCCCCTATTTTTCTTGAAGTGGGCATGCATGCCAATGAGGACTCAGGAAATTAATGCCAGCGTGTGGCTTACCTCCAGTGCCTGCTTTGTTCTGCGCCTCCACGTCTTGACTTCATGCTGACACTGTCCCCTTCCTGGTGTGCAGCACTCTGGAGTCAGTTCTAATTCCTAGTTCCAATTCTCAGCTCTCCTACTATTGGCTATATGACTATAGCTGACTATTGGACCTCATTTGATTGCCCTGTAAACTGGGTTCAGAACACCCCACTCCTTGGTCAGCGTGTATACAAAGTGATCAGAACCGCACAGGCACCCCAGGGCTGCTTGCTGGCTTGTTGTTGTTGTAGCATGCATTGCCTTTTCCTCCTAGCAACTACTTGGGTCTTGAACTTCTTTAATTTTTCTAACAATGAACAAAAGGCCAGAATGTTCCTCAAATACAAACTGCAGAAGAGAAAATAGACAAAAAAAATTCATCAGTGTAGTGCCCTTGATGAAATAAACCAGCTGGGTTTTTCCAGGCAGGAAAAACTCAGTTCAGTAAGGTGGGTTGGTGGGGAGATAGAGCAGGGAGGGGTCTGTTGGAGTTTCTGTATGAGAGCCTTGTTGCTAAGCCAGGGACTTCCTGTTCCATTGTGGCTGCTCCAAAGTGCTCCCAACTGAGAAGCAAAGGCTGGTGTTGATTCTCTTCCACAAAGAGCCCCCTGGTATTTTTGAAAAACAAAAACAAAAGACCAGTATCAACCAAGTGGAGAAGGCTGTGGTCATTGTGTTCTGATTCTCCCAAGGACCAGCCTTGTATAATCTAAGTGAAGAGGAGAGGCCGGGGTAGCTCCTAGATTTCCCATAGTAAAGGAACATCAAAGTGGGTGAGTCCTAAGTGGGCTGACTGGGATGGATCTATCTCCTCTATGGATCCTCCTACATATGGATGGGCCTTGCAGTCTTCTGTGATTCCTTTAATCTCAGAGGGAGGAGGGAAGATGGACAGGTCTTTAGTACCTGTATTCAGGTTAGGCCAGTTCAGGACTTGCCTTGCTTAGCTATCCTGACGTGTGTGTGTGTGTGTGTGTGTGTGTGTGTGTGTGTGTGTGTGTGGTGTGTGGTGTGTGTGTGTGTGTGTGATGTGTGGTATGTGTGTGTGGTGTGTGTGTGGTATGTGTGGTGTGTGTATGTGTGGTATGTGTGTGGTGTGTGGTATGTGTGTGTGGTGTGTGTGGTATGTGTGGTATGTGTGTGTGGTGTGTGTGGTATGTATGTGGTGTGTGTGGTGTGTGTGTCATGTGTGTGTATGTGGTGTGTGTGGTATGTGTGGTGTGTGTGGTGTGTGTAGTGTGTGTGATGTGTGTGTGTGGTGTGTGTGTGTGGTTATGCTTTTTTCTCCTTCCCTCTCCCCTCCAGCAGTTTATATTTCATCACTGTAGCAGTGGTTGTAAGATAACCCCAAATAACTCAGTGAGCACACACTCTGATTTACACTAATAAAATGATTGCTCAGAGATAATCTTATTTTTCTTATGAAATTACTTTTTTTCTAAGCCTTAGGGGCATATTACCCTGAAACACAGTGGGACCTAGCTATACTTTTAGAGAGAATTAAGATGAACCCCACAGGATAGAGCCATCCTTAAACTTGTAGCAGTGGCTATGGCTTTATGGTATCTTTTAGCAAAGTTTTGCAAATAGCTTACCATATGGGGGTAGAGACCTAAATTCTCCACAGTGCAAACTCCTGGTGTTTAATTCATATTTGTAGTTTGCTAGATGTGCAATTAATTAATAAGTGTTATTAGTTGCATGCTTCCATGGAAACTTGCTAGGGTACCCTGGAGTACTTCACAAACAAAACTAGGCCTTGTATGAGTTATACCATTGTATATTCTTTAAATCTCAAGTGCAGTGCTAATATTTCCAAATCAATTTTTTTTTTTGCTTTCTGTCTTTAATCTACACTTTCATTCTTTTTCTATAGCAGGTATTTATGTGTAAGAATAATCTAAGACCAGTTTAGAAATAAGTAATTTTGTTGAGTTTATTATCAGAAAATACATTCATTAATCTGATGTCCAGGTTCTAAATAATGAGCAGCATTAGAAAGGTAAAAGGAATTCCATTCACCACTTGCCTTTTATTCTTAACCTTATCAATAGCTACTTGATAATATAATTTAATGTGAACTATTGACTCTGTGGCCTGTGTACATTTTATTTGATGTATTCACAGTTTACCCAGGATCTAAGTAGCAGGCAATGGGAGCCTGGTACACTCTCTGTGGGAATGTAAATTAGTGCTGCCATTGTGGAGAGCAGCATGGAGTCTCCTTAAAAATGTAAAACTATCACAAGAGCCAACAGCTTCACTTTGGGTATCTTCTCCAGGGAAAGGACAGCAAGACAGAGAGGTGACAACTCCTCTGCTCACTGCAATGCTATTCACAATAGTCAGGGGACAGGGACACTCTAAGTTTCCATTGGCTGATGACTGGATAAGAAATGTCTCACATGCACTCACAGTGGAATGCTCTTTATCCATTAAAGCTTAAATTCTGTCATCTCAGACCATATGGATAGACTGGCAATCGTTATATCAAGTGAAGTAAGCCAGATGTGAAGAAACAAGTGCTACACAGCATTGCTGATATGTGGAATATATTACTATATGTTTGTGTGTACTCATGCGCGCGCACGTGTGTGTGTGTGTGTGTGTGTGTGTGTGTGTGTGTGTGTGCGTGTGCGTGTGTGTGTGTGTGTGTGTGTGTGTGTGTGTGTGTGATTTAAATATGAGACATGCCCCCATAGGCTTCTGTGTTTGGACACTTGGTTCTCAGCTTGTGTTCTGTTTGGGAAAGCTGTGGAACCTCTAGGAGATAGCATGCTGTTGGAGGAATTGTGTCACTGGTGAGATTTGGGACCCTCTAGCTTGGCCCCGTTTCCTGTTCACGCTCTGCTTCTGGAATGCTGATGCAGTGTGGTGATGGGTTGACCACATATTTCTGCTGCTGTCTTTTTTCATTATGATGGACTGTGTCCTCACTGAAACTGAAAGCCATAATAACCCCACTCTTCTTTACTTTGATTGGGTCAGAGAATTTTATTGTAGTAACAGAAAATTAAACAAGGCACTATCTGTCTGTCTTCTCTCTCTCCAAATGATACTAAGTTGCAGTTAGATGTGGATAAGAAGTTCTGAGGTGCATAGTAGGATAACTATAGTTAGGGATTGTGACCAACTTCAGAAAGCCAGAAGGAAGAATTTAGAATGTCTTCACCATAAGGTGAAGAATGTCTCTCTATGTGTTTATCCTGGTAATGAAGTGCAAACATGTATCCAAATAGTATGTGGTCACTCAAGGATCCAGGCAATTTTGTATTTTTATGTATCAAGTTAAAATTTTAGTTTTAAGAAGACTTTTCATGATATTGTTGGGAGTAATTAAAATGATTCTGGGCCCATCTACCTTGAACAGGGGATGAGACTGGATGGAGTGAACTCTGCACACAGAGTACTAGAATTCATTCACAAATACGGTTTTGTGTCTTCAAAAAGCCTTCTATTGAAGAAAATTGAGTTCATTTAAAATAGCTTGAATCAGGGTGTGAATAGCCATGGGGAAGAATGGTGTCTTTGTAAATCCAAACTTAGAAATGTCACAGCTTCAAAGGCTCTCCTGCCTCTTGGTTGCGCTCACGCCAACAGGGGCAGCTCTTGGCCCCATGAGTTCTCGAAGGGAGCAACGTGCTTTTTACAAAGAGAAGAATCTTTTACTCATGTGTTGACCTTACTCTTTGGGGAGGGGTTGGGGAAGGCAAAACTCTGCCTGTAGACACAAATTAAGGCCTTCTTCTGGGTGAATGGTGATGTTAGTAACCACAAAATGTGAAGGATTTTAGGATGTGCCTACCTGTTTTCATTTGGCTTATTAGAACCGCAGTAACCTCTCAGTGTGCAAGACCTTCACATTTGGAAGATCAAGAGAGCAAATCTCAGGGACATTGATGCCTTGTGGGAGGACTGAATACAACAGAGGATGGACGAGGGCCATAGAGCCTCAGCCTGCTGGTCTCCTTGGTGTCTGTGGCCCCAGAGAGCCAGATACTTTGATGATAATGAATATTTTATCAGAGCTCATCAATAAATAGGGAATGAGGAACTGGGAAGGTTTTTAGTAGGTGAAGAATTTGCTGTGCAAGCATGAGGACCTGGATTCTGATCCTCCACAGTCCAGAAACAGCTGAGTATAAAAGCACACATAATTCCAGTGCTGAAATAGACAGCTGGGTCCCTGCAGGTCAGTGATGAGCTCTGGGTTCAGTGAGAGACCCTGTCTAAAACATAAAAGAGAGAGTAATTGACAAAGACTCCTGGCATTGACCTCTGGCCTCCATATGTATTACATATAAATGTACACACAAAGCTAGGAGACCATAGCATTCTATACAGAGTGGGTTTATTTTATAAAGGTTGATGCTTAATTAGATTTGGTTGGCTAGGGTACACAACTTCTGTCTGAGTTGGGAGTACTAGGTAGACATTTAAAGATAACATATATTTTATTTTCAAGAGGAAAGATTTCTGCTTGGGGTTGTGGGAGACCTGGGTTTACACAACGATGACAATTAAGGGTGGTAGCACAGGTGTTTGTCAAATGCTCCGTGTCCCCACATTATTCTAAGGGCCTTGCAAATATGAATGCATCTCATTCTTAGGAAAGCCCTGGAAAGCCAAGACGCAGAGCACAAGCTACTTGCTGAGTTTGATCATTACTAAGCATCAGAGCTGGGACCTGCATGTAGGACTGGGGAACTCACCTCTTCCTTCAGTTACTCTGGAATCCACCACTGGCACTTTTGAAACCTTCTTCGTGGAGGATACTCTACATCCATAAGATCGCAGTAGTCTTTTGGAAAGTGCCACGAGGCTATCATTAAAGTTTTTGGCAGTGACAGCTTGCTTTTCTCATGTCATAAAAGGACCCCTTCAACACACCTGCTTTCTGCAGAGTAGGAGCGGAGAAGGGAGACTCTCACATTGAGGAATGAGCTTTCCCAGAAAAGGAGAGTTGGAGCCACTTTTTGGGAACACATTCTCCAGCTGTTCATTTCAAAAATGTGCTTTGACTGTCCAGCAAGTGTCCATTGGAGAAGACAGACCTAGTTCCTACCGTGGGCAATTTACATTCCAGTGGGCCAGACAGTCATTTACAAAGTAAACCTAAAAAATACATAATTGCACATTTGCTGAGTGCTTGGAAGGAAATGAGCACAGCCTGGGGACAGAGAAGGAAAGTTGTGGGGGTGGGCATTCTGCCAGGAAGGCTTTCCCAGGAGGTGAAGACCCAGAGACATGGGGTGGGGCGGCAAGGCATATGTGACTGCTGGAGCGGGGAGGAGCCTGAAGAGGGTGAGTCCTGCTGTTGGGGGAAGAGGAGGCTTCTGAGGGCAGTTCTGGTCTCATGCAGCCCAAGTCCAGTGGAAGCTTTGCTTTTGCTGGGGGTCTAAGGGGAAGCCACATAGCTATTTAAGGAACAGTGTGGTCTAGTTGTATTATTTAGGTTAAATGTGTGTGCACTGGAGTTAGATGACTGGAGGTCAAGGACTGCAGGGGCTGGATTAGAGGGGACAGTGGAGACCCCAGAGAGTTGAGGAACCCTGGAAGACAGGGAGGTCTTACAGAGAACAACCCCAGGAGACAGAGTGAGCAGGGAGCATTCTGGTATTCCTGCCCTAAAAAGAAAGGATGGGTTTGCCCATCTCTTCTTCTTCATCCCTCTATGTGATTTGCTGTCTGAGCCCCACTGGCAGGTCAAGGTTGCCTATGGTCACAGTTCTTGTAGGCTAGCACAGCAGTGTGTAGGTAGACAGGGGAGGAGCAGAGCTGGTGGGAAATCCATCAGTGGTACCAAGTTGATTCTGGACTCTGAGTTCAGGTAGTAAGGTAGAAGCAGGAGGCAGGCTTTGTAACAGGGACCCTCTGGAAAGAGAAGGTACTTGATGGAAGAAAGCTGGGCATCTGCTTTCTTCAGGATTGGTATTCTAGGACCTTGCAGGCTCTGTTTCTTTATCCATAAAGTCAGCACAGTCCTTCTGGGTGTTTCTGTTATGATCCTATCACAGTGTTTTGTTGAATCTACTCTAACTCTTCTCATCTGCTAACTAGATGTTGAGCCTAAGGCCAAGGCCAGAGAGACCATGGGTTTAGTTCTGTTCCTTTGGGGAAACATGTGCTGCTTCTGTAGAAGTCTGCAGAGGCCTCAGGAGAGGAATACTACCCTCACCACAGACTACATAACAGTAATATGTTGCTAAAAGTCACCAGACTTACCTGAGCCTTCTCTCTCTTTCCTTGCTGATTAATGCTGTAACTGACCATCCCTCCCTGAATGAAATCTTCAAATGAGGAAATCAGCTTGCAGTTCTCAGGACTTTATTCTGCTTTCAGAAGGAACACTTCCTCTGCCCTCTCTCTTCACTTCCTTTACAAGCACAATGAAGAGAGTAAGAAACCCCAGGCAGGCCAGTCAGCTGCTCCTAGTGTCATGCAGGGACCTGGATCACACATTGCTAGAGAGTAGTTTAAGGCAAGAAAGAAATGATTTTGGGGAAGGCAAGGAAAGTCTGAAGAACAGGAGTACAAGTTGGCAGTGGCAGGTGACTGTGCTGGCCTGGCTGATAGTGGCCAGGGAACAGTGGGGATGCTGTCCCTTCCAGAATCATCTCTTACCAGCAGTTTCTAAACTGGGGAAGAGCAGTGTTGGGGGTGGATGAACAAAGAGTCCCATAGTGGGCTTTCATCCAGGATGTGAGGTGTCCTTGTCTCCAGAGGATGCCTCATGCTGCATAAACCTCGGGTTTTATCTTTTCTTCCTCTGAGCATCTAGATTCCTGAGTTCCTTTAAATTCCCACAGCTTCATGGTCCTCTGCCTTTTGAGACCTTATAAGCTTCCCAATAGTTGTGCTCACTATTTCTCCTCTCTTCTCCTTATCTGAAAGTGGAGAACATTCTGGGAAGGTATTAAAAAGGATGGACTAGAGGTAATCAAGATAAAGGCTGGTTGAGGAACATAAATCAGAAAGAATATAGAAAATCCAAATTCATCTAATTTCAAGTCAGTGGCTTTAGAAATTACCTTCCTTTTGAAATTGGACAGAGAGACACTGTCCTGTAACACACAAATCTGTGGTCTTGATGTGACATGATGGCAAATATTCCTGTCCTTCACCAAGGACAGTGGTGCCAGGATCCCTATGTTCTAAGTTCTGGGCTCCTGAGTGGGCCTGCCAAGTCCTGGCTTTTCTAGAGAAGTCTGTGAGCGACAAATTGACCAGGACTGCCTTTGCAGGTAGACTGAGAGAGTATGCCCAAAGGCAGCCATTTTTCAATGAAAGTGACAGGCTGTCCTGAGGGTACCCTGCCGGGGAGTGCCTGCCACTACTCAACAAGGCAGCTTCACTGTGCTTACAAATGCAATTCCGTACCTTCCCTACTCAGCGCTCATGTTTTTAAAATCTTGTAAGTGCTTTCAGTAAATCAATTGATGCTTTCTATTACCCAGGATATATCTGGCATTCTCTTACAAAGTAAAACACACATAGCACATGACTCAGCATTTTTCCAAGAGGCAGGAACACATAAGTTGGCACAAAGTTTGTACAAGGTTTGCAGATGTCTACAAGAGTTTTATTCATGATAGTCCAAACGCAGAAACATCTGGATCCCAACCCACCCGGGGACAACAAGCAATTTGCTGGGTGTGCAAATTAAGAAATAGTGTTTGTAGTAAAGAGGAGAAAATCCAAGGTCACACGCAGAGGCATGCACAGGTTATCAGAGAGCCATCTAGGAGGGTACATATTCCCATTTAAATGAAATTTGGGGAGGGGCAGAACTACTATGGAGGCAGAGAGCCAGAGTGGGCTGATGGCCATAGGGTAGCCTAAGGGAGTTAGAAGTGGAGAGCAACCAGGGGAGAAGCAAACTTTCTGGGCTTATGGAAACAATCATATCCATATGGAATTGGTATTTATATTTATAATTAAGGTAATAGATGAATGATATACTCATTTATCAAAAAATACCCAGCTGTTTGTTTGATGTGTTTTACTGTGTATATATGAATAAATTATATCTCCATAGAGTTAGTTCTTATGAAAACTCTGCATGTTTTTATTTTGAAAACTATTCTTGGTGCTGAGGGACTGTTTATCCTAACATCTTGGCCTAACATCCATTTGGGCAAGGTCTTGAATTTGAGCTTTTTATGCTTTTCCAAGTTGTATTCCCTTACTATTTCCCATTAACCCTTTAGTAATTCATGGAAATGTTCCATAGAGTCATAGATTGACTTAATTGTCAAATAATGAAAATATTCCAGAACATCAATTTGTGTATATGGTGACATTGTCTTGTTCTCCAGTTGTCTTCACAAATGGGCTGATGTCAGCTCCTGAAAAGTCTTATTCTGTGTCTGATCCTCAGTTGGAGAGTGCAGAAGCCACCTTTCCATGGTCCACACAATGTTTACAGAGCTCAGAGAAAATTGTAATTAGATTGCTGTTCTTGTGACACTCCTCACTGCTGCTTTCTGTTCTCCTGGACATCATATGCACATATACAGAACACACAGACATGGCACAGCAGAGGACGAGGACTTCAGAGTGAATGAGTTTTCTCCACCCTAAGGATGCATCTTATAAACTGCCCACCGGCCATTTCCCAAGCTTTGTGTTGTACATGTCATCCTGTCACTAGGAACTGATGGTGATGTGTACAAGAAGACTCTGTACTCCAGACCTGGGAGAGTCACTGAGATTTTTGGAGCTGGCTTTTCATTTCAGATGTGTAAGAATTAATGAAATTACCCTGACACAGGCAAAGTCATGAGTCTGAGAAGGAAAGTCAGGGAACTCATCTGCTTACCTTGGAATGCCTTCGTTGTTATAATGAAAGTCTGGAAGATTTGAACTCAATGATGAAGCAGATCAATTCCTTGGTTTTTATTGACTTGGCTCTACTTATTCCAGGAAGCAAAACAATATGTAGTGTTTCATATGTTTCTGAGTTTTTAGAAACTTGGATGCCAGCAAACAGAGAGGTTAAGTAGCTTGCCCTTAATCACATGTGGAATCATACAGCTGATGTGCATGTGCGTGTATGTGTGTCTGTGTGTGCACATGTATGTGTGCATGTAGGTGTATACTGTGTGTACATGTATGTGTGTATGTGTGTATGTGTACATGTGGGTAGATGTTAACGCAGACTGTCTGGCTCTATCATCTTCCCCCTAACCATACCCTGCATCATCTTTGTCATTTATCTGGTTATGCCCATAGCTCTGTCTTCTAGTCTGTACCAAGACTGTCTCCCAAGGAGAATAACTTTCTATTATATCTCATTACTTGCCCATATTAATAAATAAATAACTTTTCCTTTTATTAAATTTAAAAGTCCTATTGATTCTGACATCAATTATAGCTGTGTGAGGCAAATAGTGGAATGCATTGGGATTTTAGAATCTGAAGAGATTTTTTGAAGGCTTTGAGTCATCCATTTTTACATTTATTTAATAAATATTTAAGGAATGTTTACTGTTAGAGGCACTGTGTCAGGTTCTGGGGATAAAATGACTGATGAATCAGGTCCAGTCTGTGTCCTCATGGGCATGTCAGGGACCTCCGTGGGTGGAGGCATCACATCAGGAAGGGAGGTGGAAAGGACTGCTCTATGGTGACCAACACAAGAAATTTCTTCTCCCTGTACACCAGGGTCTATACAATGGAGCTGCCAGAGTGCCAAAAATCCTGCTATCTGTTTTTATATGATCCCTCAAGCTAAGAATGTAGCTTACATTTTCAAAGAGTTGCAAAAAAAAAAAAAATCAAAGGAGAATAAAGAGACCTCACACAACCCTGCCAAGCTTTTTGGTCCCTTCCTGAAAAAGCTTGTTTACCCCTGCTGTAAGGTAAAAGGCTTGGGAGAAAGAATCTAGTCAGGACAAGATTGTCTTCTCATGTCAGTCCCTGGAAGACTATATGTGAACACCAGCCATGGTCGCTGGCCCTGGTGCAGGAGGTTCTCTCCCTGGGATCCCTACAATGACCCCTCTGTGGGAGGAAAGGTGCTTAGTAGTCACACAAAGATTGACTGGGAAGATTGGCACTGGCTCCTCATTACCATGGTGGTAGATGCTGCATGGTCAATAGAGCAATGTGGTTTGTAAACTCTAAAGAAGTTGGTTTTGCCTGTTATTCCTGCAGCACTCAGCAGTTGCTCTTCCTGCTATGAGAATCCTGACATTTAGTGCCTTTGAGATACAGCCAAGGTCTAGGGTGGGATGAACATGGTGAACTGGGATGTTGGATCTTGTTCCAGCTTTCTTGATGCTGTGCAGATGACCTTGAGCTTGTCAGGCACTCCCTGTGCTCTGGTGTTGCTGACTGTGCCAGGGTGATCTGTTGCTAGTGGTGACCAGTTCCTACCACTTTGGGGTGCCTGCTGAGCCTAAGGTATTCCTTGGAGAGGTTTTCCAGCACACTAAGGGTCAGTTAAAGTCAATAGAAACCATACCAAGAGTAGGTTGACATGGAGAAGAAAGCAGAGCAGATAAGAGAAAGGAAGTGGGATGGAGGAGCTAAGAGCACAGGGCCTGCGTTCAGTTCTTAGCACTCACATTGCACAGATCACAACCATTTGTACCTCCAACTCCAGTGAGATCTGATGCTGATTGTGGGTCTTAACACACATAGTTCCTGCTGAAATCAGCTATATCCATGGTGAAGCTTTAGTAAGCATCTCTATAGACCAACTGGCTTTCTTCTCTGGCTCAAGGCAAAGTTTTTGGCTCTAATAGTCAGTGGAAACCATGGAACCTGGAGGGTAGTGGCTGTGCAGAGGACCCGGAGCCTGGATCCACTATGAAGGCAAGGGCCATTCCAACTTACTTAGTCCAAGGCAGCTAACCAGTGTAAATGATACTAGAGGTTTCTGGAGAGTTGGGCTAGGGTCTGCCTGGGTTGAAGGTTGAACTGCATAATTCTGTATCTCTCTGTTTTGATCATGGACTGTGGGATCCAGTTGCCAGCTATGGTCCTAGGAGTTGGGAGAGAAAGCACAGAGGATCAGACCTGGATGCCCTGGATCCCCTTGTAACCATCAAAGCCTTGTTAATTTACTTGTCAACTCTTAGTTCATTCATTTTATAGACCTAGGATTTTGAGTGTGCTAGGCTCATGCTCTAGCACTGAGCTATGCTCTATGTCTTACTTGTCAACTCTTTCACGCCTGTCTGTGAGCTCAAAGGTCTGTATTATTTTATATACTGACTTAGTCAAATCCTGAGCCACATATAATGAACATATGGCAATAACTGGTAGTAGTCCAGGCAGAGCTGTTGCTCTCAGCCCTCCCTGGCAGGCTTGCCACTTTGCATTTGTACTCCCTGTGAAACCAATGAAACATGCTGCTGCTCCAGCTAGTCACAGACTGGATCCATTTGGAGTTCCCTGCTCATTTCTTACTTTTCTTCAGATCGTTCTCACCTTTCCAGCACAATCCATTTGTTCACCGCAAGTCACTTCTAGGAGAGACCCAGCTCTGAGTAGCCCTTCTTTAAAGACAGAGTTTATGATAATGCTACAGCCAGAGTTCTCTGCATCTCTCGCCCATCTTCTCTGGGCTAGTAGCTCTTCAAAGAATGTCAGAAGACTGGATGAGGGCATAAATGCACTGCTGTATGTCACAGGATTTGGAGTCCAACCTAAGTGACCCATACAAAGCTACTGAAGATGCTAACTACATCTGAGGCCTGGCAGGTGACTACAGCTCACTTGTGGTGTCCATTAGTAATTCAGATCTCTCTGCCCTTCAATTACAACCCACTGCTCTCCCGATTTTTCTTTTGTCCCAGATGCTGTTATGATTCTGAGTAAAATATAGCACCAAAGAGCTTACTGAGGGTCAGAGAATGGACTAAAAATTATTTTACCCAATTATCTACATTGAAAAGATATTCATTAACTCTTAAAGTGCCAAGTTCAGTGATTGGATAATTTTTGCTTTTTATGATGTTTCTCTCCTTTGGCCACTCCATCCTCAAATCCTGGCAAGAAGCACAGGGTTCAAGTTAACCTCCATTAAACTTCTCTGAGGTCTCAGGGTTAGTAGGTCTGTGCAGGCAAGAGGCTTATTATAGCATGGGAGTGGGCTGGGCCGAACGTTAGAGGCAGCTGGTGCTGAAGCAGCCTTGAATGAGGATCCATTGTTGAGACTTCATCTCCTTAAGCTGCTACAGCAGGTTGCAGTTTGGGCCCCACGCTCCTTGTCCTTGTCTTTCCTGCCAAAGGGCCTGCTATTCATGTCTGTCCCCAGGTAACTGCTATTGAGACACAGTGAATTTCTCTCTACTGCGGGCATCCAGAGTTCTCCTTTTGTCGATAATGCCTGTAAGAAGACAAGTGACTGGGTTGTCTATGAGGTCACAAGAGATCTTTAAGAGACAAATCAGAGCATCTCTCTGAAGCTGCAGGCTGCTTCATGCTCTCTTTTTCTGATGACATTTAGGGCATGGTGAAAAGTTCTGCTGCTGTTTTGGATCTTTATTTTCTACTTGTAAGAAACAGGGCTGGAGCGATGGCTCAGGGGTTAAGAGTACTGGCTGCTCTTCCAGAGGACCTGAGTTCAATCCTAAGTATCCGCATGACAGTTCACAAGTATCTGTAATTCCAGTTCCAGGGGATTTGGCACCCTCACACAGACAATAAAAATAAACAGATCATTAATTTATTTTTTTAAAAGGAAGTAGGATGGAGTTGAGTGCCCAAGTCTCTGCAATATCCAGTTGTCCCAGCCTATGGCATGTACCTAAGTGTAACCTGTCTCCCCTCTGAAGAAACTAGTCCTAGGGCCATGGGGAAATTGGAGTGAAGGAGGAAGAACCACTTCCTGGGATCCTTAGGTTTGGAGGTATGGTTCTCGAGGGAGGAGCCTGCATGGGGAGTTTGAAGGGAGGGCAGTTCTCGGAGCAGAGGAGGATGTAAAGCCAGAGATGTAGAAGGCATCCAATGGTGTCTCGACCTAACCCCTGTCTGGATCTGGAATGGATGATATGGAACAGTTTTTAGAAATTCATAACTTTTAGAAGTTCATTTTAGCTTTTATCAAGGACCATGATTTTTTGAATTTGACTGTATAAGTCCATTTCCTCATGAAATCATATCTAATAATTATAAACTTAAAGGCCAGTGAATTGAGCTAAGAGGCCAGTTTCTTCACCTCAGTTTGACATATAAGGGACCCCAGACTACAAATTATATGTCATATTTATGATCATAAATCCAAACTAATTGGAAAGGCCAGAAATATTGAGCAAATTTCATTTCATTTACCATGAAATGAAAATGTAAAATATACATTTAGGTCAATTTTGACAAATTTGTGCACCCAGCCAACTCACACCTGCACTGGTGAGCAAGAAGTGCAGTCATTCCCTTAGGTACACACGAAAAATGATAGGAGCGCGGAGATCCCAGGGAGAATGCAGCTGCCAGCAGAAAAGAGCCTCACTCCCAGCTTGTCCTGATTCCCTGGAGCAGGCCATCAGTGATGCCTTCTCTCCTTGCCTTTCCTTTTGACATATTCCCAACACCTGTATTATTCTTTCAAAGGGGGGTTTTGATTTCTGTCTGGTTCAGGCACGGTTGTCTAGGAAACCAGAAATGTCTGCAAGACGCCGAGCTGCACAGAGGGAGTGATGGTTGGCGCCTCTCTTCAGAGCCTCTGTGATCCCTGCCATGTCATTACCCCTGTCCTTTGCTCCTTCACTCTCTGTGCAGTGCCATGACAGTCACCCTCCCACCTTTCCCAGCTCCCTTTTTGCTGCTCAGTGGAAGCAGACATGACCCTCCAGCTTCCTCGCCATGGCCGTGTCTAAGGGCGGTTGAGGCTGAGTTACAGGCACACAGCTGCTTCTGTCTGGGAACTCCTGTGGCAGGCGCCTGTGAGCTGCTCTTCTGCTCGCCTGATCCCATTTTCAGGAACTGGAGGAGGATGCCTTACACTGCTCATATCCATTCCACCCTAAGCATTGCCCTTCTCTTTCTCCTCCTCATTTTCACTCATTGATTCCTTCCTCCTCTGTCATCCACTGTAGCTGAAGCCGTAAGCACTATACTTGGAGCTACTGGCTCTGAAAGGGAGCCTGCTTATCTTCACTGTACCTGCACAGGGAGAAACCGAATCTCTCCGGAGCAGCATCATGAGGGGCTCTCTATCACAGAGACAAATCACCTTTGTCTGATGCTCCTGGCCAGATGCTAAAGCCCAAGCCTTCTTCACTTGTTCTTCTGGGCCCTTTCCACAGCAAGCTGCCAGCCAGTCAGTCGTGCTGGGGGTCTGATTCCCCTGACTTGTTCATTCTGTGGTTCTCTCTGGGATTCCCTGACATTCCTAAAGAAATCAGGGTGGGGAGGCTGATAGTCAGGAAGAGTTGGGAGGAGGAACATGCACTCTGGCCAGGATCAGTGGCTGTTGGAGCTGGAGAAGGAGCTGGTGGAGAGCAGAAGGGAAGGGCAAGGCCTTGAACATACACATGGAAGGTTGTGCTTATGTGTGAAAATAAGGACATTTTACATATAGCACTTCAGTAGAAGAAAGAAGCAGAATTCTGTGCTTCTGGGCATTCCTCTCCTGGTCTCTGAACCTGTAGTCTGATAAGGTTTTGGGAAGAAGGGGGAGCAAGGGAGGCCGGAGGAAGACAATTGGTTGTGTAGACAGGCAGCTGGTTTCACTGATGCTGGCTGAAACTTCGCTAGAGTTAGTCCTTGAACAGTTAGGAAGCACCATCCATTTTTTCCATCTTCTGGTAAATGCCTGCTTCTCTGTCTCTCTCCCTTTACTTGCTTTTATTTTATGTGTCTATATGCTTTGTCTGCATGTATATCTGTACACCATATATGTCTGTACACCCTGTACATAATTAGTGTTCATGGGGATCAGAAAAAGGTCGTAGATGCTCTGAACTGGAGTTACAGACTGTTGGAGTCTCCATATGGGACAGCAAATGATCCTAACCACTGAGCTATCTATCCAGCCCTGCTTCTTCCCTTTGAAAGTTATTATCAAACTCCTCCAACTGCTTGCTCTGAATTCTTCCTTCTAGGGCTCCAACCTGTGTCATGTTCCCTGTGGCTACATCCACTTTCAAAGTTTGGAAATTCCCCATCCCAGTCATCCTTAATTCTAGAGAACATCTCCAAGCTCTATGGATACTGGTTTTGTGGTGGCGTCCAGACCTGTCTCTCTGGAGTAAGTCTGATATCTTTGTCCAAGCTTTGTGACTGCCACGTGAGCTCTCTGAAAGGCCCTAATATTCCTACCTCTGTCTCACTGCATCCTCACAGAAAACTGAACTTTTTAGGAGCTCCTTTTGATTATGTCAATCTGCTGTTCACACGTCTCCAACTGTTCCCTCCTGCTTATTAGATGGAGCTCAAAGTCTCAGTGTGGGATTCAGACCTCTCTGAAATCTGGCTTTCTTTTCCCTAGCCAATGCTTTGGGCTTCTGCCTCTCCCACAAGCCCTCCTCTCCAGCCAGCAATGTAGCAGTCTGTGAGGGACTCTGAGCCCTCCTCATGCTCTCTCAGGACCCCCTAGGTAGTGGCTCCCTCTCTAACCATCTGCATAAATTTCCTCACCATTGAAGGATAAAGTTAATCCATTTATATTGCCTTCTGAACAAACCAGATCTGGTAGCACTCACAGATGGGATCTCTTTTGTATTGCCAGCCTTGTAAGTGTCATCTCCTTGGTTACATCATATATTCCGGAAGTAGGGCAACCAGGCCTTGCAAACCCAATGCTTAGCTCCATGTAGTATGCATGGGTTTCCCCAGCCCTTTCTGAGGGACTGAAGTGGCCAGGCAAGTTGCAATGTGACTCTGTAGGCCCTAGACTGAGAATGGTGTAAGTGTATTGGTGTCAGTAGTATGCCTGCAGCTGAGAATCCCAGGCAGAACAGCAAGATCTGCGTGGCATGTGGTCCCCACCCCATGAATCCTATCCTGGAGGCTGGTAGGAAGGCCTCTCTCCTCCCTTTTCCTTTGTGATCCTACTCATGTTGTCAAATACCCACCTCTGCCTCCGTTTGATTCCACCCTCTGCAGAAGATGTTCCTTTTGCTTTGGTTCCGTTGCCAGCGTCATTGCTCTGTCAGTTCTATGTGTGCTTAAGATATGTCACAGGAGATATAGCCAGGTCACTTGCAAGTGACTTCTTCCCATAAAGAATAATATGAGATGTGAATATCATGTTTCGTTTCCAACAGCTCTTACTCCTCTGGCAGCCTAGCCCAGTCAGAAATTCCAATGGGAACAGCCCAAATCTGGGGAATGTTAGGGGAAACATCCTATGTGTGATCATCTGGAAGGCTGACTGTACACACTACTGACAGAGGGAGTTACACACTTCAATATGTTTCTAGCCAGAGACTAGTTTTCTTATTTTTAAGCTGAGGGTGAGCAAGGCTGGGCTTGGGCGTTAGATAACTGCAAACTAGAACATCCATTCTCTAGGTCCCAGAAGGAGAAACTGGTGAAGGCTGGGGCAGGAGAGGTTGGGTGCTACATCCTGTACTAAAGCCAAGTGCAAAGTAAGGACAGAAACAAGACAAATACCCACAAGGGGAGCAGTCACTGGCCGGACCAGCTTTTGTTGTTGCAGTGACTTGGGAACAGGATTTGGTCTGTGGCCCTTTAAGGTCTTCTGAGTTGGCAAATGGGAGATTAAAGGAACTTCCCTCAACCACATGTCATGTTCTGTCAAGTCAGCTTCATTTTTCTTAGTGTGTGTATGTGTGTTCATGTGTGCAGGGACAGAAGACAACCTTGAATGTCACTTCTTAGGTGCTTTTCCCCTACCTGTAGTCTGCTGTCTCTGCCTTTAGTGATGATCTCCCCATTCTCAACTTTTCTTTCTGACTTATCTTGGGCATCTTTATGTAGAAGCTGTGAGACATTTAGGATCAAATTCATCTTGGGGAAACATGGGGCTGCTGGTGGGAAGATACCTCATCAGCTGTGATCATATTCATAGACTCCTTTTATATGATGTTGGCTTGTTCCAGTCTAAGCCAGAATTCTGGGATCTTGGGGTAAGAAAGTGCCTTTTGAGCTCAACTTTCCACAAGGTGAAGGGATGGCAGCCCCTTGGCACATGAGTACACAGTCTTGCTGACCCAGCCAAGTGGTGGAGATTTCACTTGGAGTTCACTGATGATTCTGTGTGCTTAAGGTGTATCACGGGAGAGGTAGCCAGGACACCTGCAAGTGTCTTTTCCCTATGAAGTATAACTCGAGTGATTTCTTTTGAGATACAAATTCATAAGATATGCAATTTATAAGAGAAATAAGAAAGTTGATAAACTTTTCCAAGTCCCTGGCAATTAAAGAAAAGTAAAATCAAAGCAAAGAGACACCATGCTTTTCCTAAAAAATTGGCAAAGACCTTTAAGAGGTTCAATCTTAACCATAGGCAGACGTCGGGGAAGTGGGCTTACACTCATTTGCAGATTGCTCTTAACTATGTGTGTTAATAGGTTTCTGGCCTGGACTTTCTGGTCTTGTCCTGAGGTTCTGACCCACTGACAAGGCAGTCTCGCAGTCCCACAGAGACACAGATGCTTACATTAATTTTCTGCTGATTGACCTAGGGCCCAGGCATATAACTTGCTAGCTCCTCCATCTTAACTCAACCCATGATTCTGTTCACTCATTTTTTTTATTTATTTATTATGCATACAGTTTTACAGAAGAGGGCACCAGACCTCATCATAGATGGTTGTGAGCCACCATGTGGTTTTGCTGGGAATTGAACTCAGGTCCTCTGGAAGAACAGTCAGTGCTCTTAACCTCTGAGCCATCTCTCCAGCCCCCCTGTTCACTCATTTTTAAGAGCAGCATTTCAGCCTCTTTTCCTCTGCATCTGCTGCCATCTCCTCGTCATGGCATCTCTGCTCTGCTCTGAGATGTTCTCAGAGTTTTCTTAGCTTGGTAGCCCCACCCATATATCCTGTCTGCCTTTGGCCAATCAGCGTTTTTTATTAAACCAGTAGGCGGGACAATTATTTACAATAGAAAACAATCCCACTTCAATCCTGTTGTTTTGGGGGTTGGCAATATCAGATGTAATGCTTGTTTTAACATAATAATTGCATTTTAAAGGGCTGGGCTTGGTGATAGGATGTTTGCCTGACATGCCCAAGTTCTAGGTTCAGTCCTCAGTATTGGGGGAAAATCAAAGAAATAAAGGACTTAGGCAGACAGGGTTTTCCTTAGTACAATGCTTATGTAAATACAGCAGGAGGAGCAACCAAGTTCCTGGCAATAGGGGCCAGTTGAGGCCATGGCACTGGATGGAAACATTTCTCAGACATTTTCACAATATTCCTTATTGCTGCTGTAGGGTAGGCCTATCAATTTGCAATGGATGAAACTACAGAGCCCTGATAGGACTCTCCTCCAGGGTGGAATGAAGCTGATAATAAGAAAAACTTGACCCAGGCTATGTCTCTCCTGAAGCCTCTGTGTCACAGGATTCTCAACAGACACATGAAGTAGAAAGTATGCAGTGTGATCCCATGTTTGTGTAAAGTGCTGAAGACTCAGATCACATATGAACTGTGTGCTTCATAGTTTGAAAAAAATAGTTAAAAATCCCCAAATTAAAACAAATTTTTTATCTATTTACTTAGTATGGGCGTATATATGTATGTCTCTGTGCATGTACATGTGCACACATGCACCTCATGTGTATGAGAGTGCACATGTACTTGGCATGTACCACAGCAAATATGGAAGTCGGAGAATAACTTGTAGTGATAGTTTCTCTCCTTCTACCACGTGGGTTCTGGGGGCTAAATTTAGATCACCAGACTTGGCATGAAGCCTTACTGAGCCACCTTGATGGGACCTATGTTTAATATGTATTCAGACTCTCAGTTTTGGTAGTCATTATCCATTTCTAATCCACCAGTTCACCAGATTTTCCTTATGCTCTTTCTGTCAGCCAGCACAGCATTAGCTACTCTGGGTCAGAATCGTGGAAATCTGGCTAAGTCTGGCTTACATGAGCTTCCACATGCTGGGAAAGGCCAGTGGCAGGGAACCATCTGTGGGTGTTGACTGTAGACTGGGTAGCTTTTGGGCTCCTGTTGGTATTTTATATGTTTGCTTTCTATAAATTTTAATAACACTGGGCAGAAGGTTGTCTTCATCCTCAAAGCCACCCAGCCAGTAGCAGCGGGACTGAGACTTAATGAGGTAGGGAACCTCCAGCTAGAGCACCAGTCTCCCTGGGTCTCTCCTCTCCTCTTCTAACAACTTTCCGTAGTTCAGTCACACTGACCTCCTTAGCCTCCTGTAAGATCTTTGTGTCACAGCTTTCTCTTTGACATTCCACAGATACTTTTACTGAATCCAGTGTGCCTTGTTCTTATCACCTTTTGTTTTATTTATGACCATTATTACCATCTGATAATATTCCATGTACTGGATAGTAAGATATGATCTTTGGCTATCCTGGTTTACCCAGTATCCCCAGTACCTAGCATAGTTCCCAACACAGGGGAGATGCCACTGGAGTTGGAAAGGACAAAGGATGGATAGTAGTCTCCAAAGTGGAATGACCTTGTTGGAGACCTAAAACAGTGAGGTGATCCATCATGGGGAAGGAGGAAAATATGACAAATAGGTAGAGAGACACCCATGTAGATGTGTACACATGCATAATCTTCTCATGCTGATTTTGTGGATTATGAGTGCTGGCCAGCTTTTATCCTTCTGACAAAATAGCTAAGAAAATCAACTTGTATGGAGGGAAGGCTGGTGTTGGCTCTGATTTCAGAGATTTTGGTCAGTGGTCTATTGGCTTCATTGCTTTTGGGTCTGAAACCAAGTACCTGTTATGATGGGAGCTGCCTGCCTCACAGCTGCCAGGAAGCCAAAGAATGATGAGGAAGAGACTAACCTTGAAATCCCTTTTGAGGACATCCCTGATGATACAACTTCCTTTCACTGCCCCTTACCTGCCAAAGATCCCACAATGTAACACAAATTCTACTTGTTACTAAATGAAAACTCAGAGCCAGATATTGGGGAAAAGCTGGAATATCAGAGAGAGGAAACAGTCAAATCTCACCCAGCCAACTTCTCAAGGTAAAAGCTATCTTCCAGCTTCCTCAACCTGGTTCCTCAATGCTTCTACAGAGTAAATCTCTGTCTTCTTACACCTGCCTTAAATACCTTCTTCACCCAGTTGTTTCACTTCCAGGTTCAACTCTGCATCATAATCCCAGAGTTAAGATTAAAGGTGTGAGCTAATACTGTTTAATAGTTAGGCCTTGAGCTCACAGAAACACAGAAAGATCTCTGGAGTTATGAGATTAAAGGTGTAGGTCAACACTCTATCTTTCCCATACTGGGATTAAAGACTTGAGTTACCACTCTCTGACCCTCCTGGCTTGACTGTGGGTGGATCTGTTTTCTGATACTCCAGATTGGTTTTATTAAATATAATATATCACCACACCACAACCTCCCAATAGAGGATGAGCCTTTAGGGCCACTCCAGATCAAATTATAGCAAAAGATTATAAGTATAATTCATAAATAAATATATACATATGTGAAAATACTCAGGTGTTTACTGCTGAGGTTCATGGCCAAACCTTTGGCCTAGGAGGAGATGCAGGTTCCAGTATTGTTTAGAAGGTGCTGCTCTCAGACAGTCAGTGTACAATGGAAGCATATAAAAGGTTCCCTTACTGTCTTAGAGGGTCTTCTGGTCTTTTAGATGGAGGGGCAGGCAGAAAGAGTGTGGTAGGAAGATGGGCTTGAACATCATTCTTTGTCTCTTTATATGTGACTTTGAGCAAATCTCTTATGCCCCTCATTGACAGAGCAGGTAGAAAGACACTCACACTGGCATCATGTTGTCAAAATGCAGGGCAATAATGCTGGGAACTCAGTGTTTTTCTGAGTAGCACATGCTTCCAGGTCCCTAGGTGAGGAACTGTAAGCCAGTTAGAATATAGCCAAGAATGGGCTTTGTGTATACTTAATTAAGCTGAGTCACACTTAAATGTATTCTTTTTATTATAATAATTTAAAAAACTTTATTGATGCCTGCTTTATTAATGCCTGCTTGCCTATATGTGCACATGTGTGTGCTGTGCCCATGGAGACCAAAAGAGAGCATTGGATCCCCTGTAATTGGAGTTGCAGGCAGGTGTCAGGTACCTAATGTGAGCGATAGGAATTGGATTTGGATCTTCAGCAAGAGCAGCAAATGATCTTAACATCTGATTCACCTCTTCAGCCCCTGAAGTGTATTCTTTAAATTGCTTAGATTAATTTCATGTAAGCCACAGTCTCCTTACTGGGACTGTGTGGGCTCTTCATAGCACACTACCCACATTATCAGGCTAACCTCAAGTGATGCAGCAGCTGCATTATTTTGGGTACGTAGCTCTCATCTTCTGAGCATGAAGGGTTGCAATAGATGGAAGCAGAGTAAACAGGAGCTAAGTCTTTGGTTCAAGAACCACCTGTGACCAAGGAGTGAGGCCTCCTGTGGAGGGGGAAGAATACTGGTGCCTGGTGTGGAGGCCAGCATGTGGGTTAGGAATGGAGGACTGAGCGGGGTCGAACTCAGCAGATTCCTTGGCATGCACCGCAGGAGGATTCCCTGAAGGGCTTCACAGAAAAATGTGCTGCATGTTTGGCAGGCCAGAAACCACAGAGAACCTAGCCAGGCTCTTGGAGGATTTGGGAGCAGAAAAGCAGACTCCCCAGGTGGTTATTTATAGAGCCGGCAGCAGTAATGATCAGTTAGAAAAATAAATTATAACTCAGTTGAACCTGAAATAACTTTGCTTTTGCAACCTTAGGCATTCCAAATGGGTGGCTCAGATGTCACTCCCTTCTAGCAGTGTTCCTCTAGGCTAAGGAGCAGTCCCACACCAGGCTCCCACATGCCCACCCAGAGCTTCAGGAGCAACAGAGAGGGAATTTTTGGCAAGAGTCAGGGAGCATCCTGTCTGGATGGTTCCTTTTCCCCATGGAATCCACACATGTTACTTCCTTTCCACCAGCATGTACCAAACAGGAGGCATGTATTAGTTACTTCTCTGTTACTGTAATAAAACAGTCTTAGGGTTTCTATTGCTGTGAAAAGACACCATGACCACAGCAACTCTTATGAAGAAAAACATTTAATTAAGGTGGTGACCTACAGTTTTAGAGGTTTAATCCATTATCATCATTGTGGGAAGCATGGCAGCCTGTGGGCAGATGTGGTGCTACAGCTGAAAGTCCTACATATTGCGGGCAACAAGAAGTTAACTGAGACACTGGGCAGTATCCTGAGCATAGGAAACCTCAAAGCCTGACTCCACGGTGAAGTACTTCCTTCAACACGGCCATACCCACTCCAACAAAGCTACACCTCCTAACAGTGCCATTCCTTCTGAGATTATGGGGGCCAATTATATTCAAACTATCACATTCTACTACCTGGCCCCCCCTAAGCTTGTAACAATATCATAATCCAAAATTCATTTAATCCCATTTCAAAAGTCTATCAAGCCTCAGCAGTGTTTTAACATTCAAAGTCTCTTCTGAGATTCATGCAATCTCTTAACTGTAATCACCTATAAAAATCAAAATCAAAAAGCAGACCACATACTTCCAACATATAATGGCACAGGCTATACATTATATTCTCACAGGGCATGTGGGAGCCTGGTGTGGGACTGCTCCTTAGCCTATAGGAACACCGGCAGGAGGGAGTGACATCTGAGCCACCCATTTGGATGCCTAAGGTTGCAAAAGCAAAGTTACTTCAGGTTCAGAGAGTTTATCATTCCAAAATTTAGGGAAGGGTGCATAGCAAGGAAATACTGGACCAAAACAAGATCAAAACCCAGCTAGGCAAACTCAAAACTCTGTATCTCCATGTCTGGTATCAAACCACTCTTCAGTTAAGTTCTCTCACTTTATTGGGCTTTGTTGACTACAGCACGCTTTTTTGCCCTCTTGGACTGTTTCCATTTTCTGTAAGCAGCTCTCCTCTGAAACTAGCCCATAGCTCCGGCATCTCTAATATCATGGGTTTGCCAAGGTAAGCCAGGCTTCAATTTCACAGTTTCACACAATGGCCTCTCTTCTAGGCCTCTATTCAGGGACACCCCTGACACATGCCTGGCCTCAGTGGCTTTCTTTAGGGGTGGAGGAAAATTTCATAACCCGTTTCTTCTACCCTTAACCCTAAAGCCAGAACCAGGTGGCTAAAGCTGCCAAGTTCTGCTGGACTGGGGCTGGAACATGGCCCTCTTATTTAATTACATCTTTACCAGCTTTCTGTTTTTCCATGGTTTTCTTCATTGCCTAAGCTTGGCTGTCCTGAAACTTGCTCTGTAGACCAGGCTGGCCACAAACTCAGAGACCCTACAGCCTCTGCCTTCCCAGTGCTGGGATTAAAGGTGTGCATACCACACCCACACCCGGCTCTAAGATTTTCTTTAGTTCCTTTTCATAGGTGGGAAATTTAACTGGGTGGGATCTTGCCCTGAGGTCACCACTCCCTAAATTCCATTTCTTAATCCATTTATCTCTCTGAACACAGGATTTAGATCCAATTCCCTTTTTGGTGTTCTTTATCTCCTCAAAATTTACATTTTGTAATTTACCCTGCTTAGCTTGCTTCTTTTTATTATAAATCTTAATAAGCATGAGCCCTAGTAACTACATGACAGAGCCTATACTAGGCTATTTTGTGATTTCCTCTGCCACAGAATTAATTTAAAACTCTCCACTTTAGTCTCAGGAAGACTCTCTGGACAAAGGTAAGAGGCAGCCACTTTCTTCACCAAAATCTCTAGGCAACATACTAAAATTCTTCTCTGAAACCCCTGAGTCAGCCCCCGCATGCATGTCTTCCTTGGCCCATTAAGCAGTGCTTAAAGCATCCCATTGCTTTCGAAACCCTTAGTACTAATGTTCAAATTCCTTCAAACAAACACACGGCCTGGCCTATCACAGCAATACTCCAGTCCCTGGTACTGAGTTAAAGTTTTCATTACTGTGAAGAGACACCACGAGAATGGCAATTTGTATAAAAGAAAACATTAACTGAGGTGGTGGCTCACAGTTTCAGAGGTTCAGTCCATTACTATCATGGTGGGGAGCATGACAGCCTATAGGTAGACATGGTGCTGGAGCTGAGAGTCTTCTATCTTATTGGCAGCAGGAAGCCAGCAGGAAGTATCCTGAGCATAGGGAACCTCAAAACCTGCTTCCACATGACACACTTCCTCCAACAAGGGCATATCCACTTTAACAATGTCTCACTTCCTAACAGTGCCACTCCCTTTGAGATTATGGGGACCAATTACATTCAAGCTCCCATAAACACCATGACCAAAAGCAACTTACAGAAGGAAAAGTTTATTTGGGCTCACCAATCAGGAGGGATGCACCTATTAAAGTGGGGAGGCATGGCAGCAAGCAGGCATGGAAGCTGAGATCACATCTTTATCTGCAAGCCAGAAGCTGAGGGTGCAAAGTGGATGCAGGGTGAGGTTATATACTCCCAAAGCCCACTCCCAGTGACATACTTCCTTCAGCAAAGCCACACTTTCTAAATATCCACAAATAGCACACCAAGTAGGGACCAAGTATTCAAATTACACAAGCTTCTTGGGCTACATTTCTCATTCAAGGTCCCAGAAGACATAAGGTATACCTTAAAAGGAATGCAGACCCATGGTATGTCAAGGACCAGCTCCTGCTCGGTACTGCCTTGGCTTCAGGCAGAAATTCTGGGGGAGATAGCCGTTGGACAAGCTGGTGGCTGACACATTTACATCTCTCATCTTTCATCCTGCCTTCTGCCAGCAAGCGAGACCATACAATGTTCACATTGACAGCTTGACAGAAGGGTCACCTTGAGCTTGCCCAGCTTGGGGTCTTGACACTTGGGCATCCATCCGGCTTCCCCTCTTCCTCCCATCTGTTCTTTCTTTCTTTCCCATTCATTCATTTCCAATCAGCAAGTATTTATTTATACAGTGTCTATGATTTACCAGGTACTGATCATACAAGGATCAAAGTTGCTATCTAGAATTTATAAAGGACTAGCCTGTAAAACCATTCTGGATATAGATACACTATATTTAGTTTTCAATGCAGTGTCTTAAATCTGTTCATTTGCTAGTACATAAAGCTTGGCTGATTCATATGAGAAAACAGCACCTGACTTCTGCATGAACAACTGATGCTCTGGTCATGAGGCCATGTCCCCATGTGGTAGCATTCTCTAGACAGGCTACTAGCCCATTTCATCAGCCTAGCTCCTCTGAGTCATTTCAGTGCCTGTGACTTCCTGTTTCTTGGGTCAATACCAGGACAGCCATTGCTCCCATCTCACAAATGTATTGCTTCCCCCCTGGACATCACTTACCTGGTCTTGTGTAAATTTGATGTGGAATCCAGATGTGGTTCCTAAGCCAGGTCTCACGGCCTGGTGGAGGAGACAAGGTCAGCTATCAGTCAGTGTGTGAAAAGTGTTGTGAGAAAGACAGCCATTGGGAACACAGGGGACAGAATTCTGGCTTTGATATGAGTCAGGCTTGACAGTTTAGTGAGCATATGGCAAAAAGATGCTGAGAGGGCCTCTCTGGACCAGGCAGTGGACATGCTCAGGAACACTGAGGCATCCTGGAGACAGAGCAAAATTAAAGGTCAAAATGAGGTCATCCCACTGGTGGGGTTTCAGACCAACTCCGCCCAACCTCAAACCTGTAGATAGGTCCTATCATATGTGCCAAGATTGACTAGAGTAAGTGTCCAGCTGTTCTTCTTTGAATTCAATATGAGTGTGATTTCCTGGTCCTGCATCTTCCCTTATATAGGCTCTTTCTTGTTTCATCTCTGAGGACAGTGGTCCCTGAGTATGAGATGCTCTGGTCTTCTCCCTTGGTGCTTATATTCATCACCGTCTACAGGCAGATGTTAGCTGACATCATCATCAGAACCAGCTAAGATGCAATTGGAGGCACTAGGCAACTTCTGGAGAATTTGCCTTCAAGAACTCACAGGTGTTCAAACTACAGCCAAAGCTGTAACCAGCCCTTTCTAAAACACCCATCTGAGCTCAATCTTCTTCCTTTTCTTCACTCAGTACCCCTCTCCTGAATTTTGAAATCTTTCCATTCTTTAGCTCTTGGTGTGTGATGGTTCCTGAAGCCTTTCTGACTCAGCCAGCCATCAACACCCATGACATCATAAACAACATCTCCAGAATTCAGATGTCCCTTGAACATAACATAGCAGGGCAGAGACCATGGAGAACGTGGTCTTGCTCAGTGCCTCATTCTGGCCCTGCATGCTCCACCATGGATGCTTCTTTTATTGCAACGAACTCTGACGCCCTGATCATGATGATAGCGTGAAATTCTGTCCCCAGGCTGGCTGTAGGTTGCCTAATGATAGAGACTAGCTAATGCATGGTACCTTCCTGAGAATGTAGCATAGTTCTACATATGCTCTCAGCTGTCTGTGGCTAGCAGCCGGTGGTACATTGCATAGAACCCTTGATGGAGAGACTAAAGTTAGTGTTTGCGTAAGACTTGTCATTAGGGTTCCACCCAGGGAAGACTGGGTGGAGTGGTTTGGGAGTGATTGGGTCTGAAGAGGAGACATCATCTAATCATGAAGTTGTCGTCTGGTCAAGAGCCCCATTGTCTGGAGTGTTACAGTGGGGTCAATGGGCAGTTGGCAGTATAGCTCCCACTATAGCTGGTAAAAGATACCCAGGGGAGAGGGAAGAGCACAGATGGTACCTTAGGGGCATACAGCTATTACCCTAAGGCACTAAAGAAACCAGGGCCCAGCGATGAGAGTGCATTCAGCTCCTCTACAGTTTCCATCTCTGGGACTTGGTGATCTAGAAACCTTGGGTGGGAACTAGATGGCTCCTGGCTTGTTTCTATCTTGTCCATCTTGTTAGAAGTTCAAGTTCCACTGCCTGAGCCTGGCTCTCAGTAGCCTCCACAGTGACCTTCACCTGGGATTTCCAGGTGTGTCTCTTGTGAGCATTGCTGTTAGCTCCAGATGTCCAGTGTTCAACCCTGGGCTGCTGCTTCTGGGCTGGAGTGTCTCCATAGGTGTTGCTTGGGGCTCAGCAGGACCAAGAGAGCTGTTTGCAGAACAGGACTGATAGAGATGTACGTCTGAGCCATGTTACCTGTTCAGATCCCCAGAGACTTCAAGGTCTTATTATTAATAAGTCCAGTTGCAGGCTGCACATGTGCTGCTATCAGAGAACTTGTGCACGTTAGCCCCCTTCCTAACGGATACCATCAGCCTTAGATATTCTCAGGTATTCCCACAATAGATGAAGAAGCAGAACCTCAGAGAGATTAAATGATTAGCACAGGGTCTGAAGCCAAGTTTAGAGCATTTTATGATTTTCTGCACAGTGATGCCTCCTGGACTCTCTGTCTAGGAACCTGCCCCACTAGTTTCCAAAGGGATCCATCTGGGAGGGGATTCAGTAACACCTCAGTCTCAGGACCCTCTTTTTTGCCTTCTTCTTCCTGTCACTGAAAACATCAGCCTAAGGGTACCTCTTCCTCTTTCACGTCTGGCTGCTTTCATTCCGTGCATTCATTTGTTCACTCTGTGGACTTGATAAAGACCCTGCTGTGCACCAGATACTGTTGAGGTGCTGAGGTGATGGTGATGGACAAGATAGAGCCTTTGCACCTTCTAGCTCACGATAAATATTGGATGGAGGAGAGGGGGGAGTGGGAGGGAGGGAGGAACAAGATCTGCTCTGTCAAGCCAGGAAGAAAACAGAATATGAGGAGGGCAAGGAATGTGGCCACACAGGGTGAGCATGGAGCCAGTAGAGAGATGGTTAGGAGAGACATGAAGGGGGAAACCTACAAGGCTCCAACCTGTGGGGCCCAGGGAGCCTGGAGTGAGAAAGCCAGGGGGAGCAGTGTTCCAGGAAAAGGGGCTAGCCAGGACAAAGGGCTGAGTGGAGGTGCAGAACACAGTGCTGGGAAATGATATTTGCTGTGGTGGTTAGGCCATGCTCTCATCACTGTGATTCAGCAAGCCTGTGCTTCATAGGAGGAGTCAGTTGAGGACTCCCCTCTGCCTGCTTCAGCTTGTGGAATTTCTGAGAGCACTCGAGAGGTCTGGGCCTCATGGTTGACCTTGGAGCAGCCAGGCACTGCTTCAGTCACTGCCTTCCTCAGCAGTGAGTGCCTTGGCAGAACACAGGAGGGAGAGCCCAGCTCACCCATCAGAGCTGTTCTTGACCCTGTGACTCCGGGGCAACTAACACACAGCAGGGATTCTTCTAGGACTTCATGAGTTTGAGAACAGCTCTGGGGCTTCTAGTTTGGACTCCGTTCTTGGCTTGTTATTTAATTGTTTCTTTGAGCAAACACCCTCTCTGCATTTTGTCTGATGAATAGATGGATG
Organism: Sigmodon hispidus; assembly: GCA_004025045.1. NCBI lineage: Eukaryota > Metazoa > Chordata > Mammalia > Rodentia > Cricetidae > Sigmodon > Sigmodon hispidus. The sequence goes on from PVIH01004587.1 coordinate 48,641, forward strand.
GATGGATATATGGAGCATGCAGATTCAAAGAACATTAGGGTTTTTCTTGTTTTTCCTCTTATAATGGATATGTTACATTGGCCAATAGTTTTTCTTTGTGTTGTATGCTTTTCTGCCTCTACTTTGGGTGAATTTTGAGTACTGGTTGACAAAGAAAGAAAGGTATGTAGGTAGGTAGGTAGATGGAATTATTTGTGGTAGATTTTGTGTCAAATATGTGATACCACTGAACTCTCTTGGTGTAGACCTCTGGACCACAGCCACAGTACCTGGGAACTTGTTAGAAATATAGATTTTTAGACCCATAAAGTCACTAGAACTATAATCAAAGATTTGTGTTTTAATAAAGCTTTTAGGTGTTTCTGAAGCATGCTGATGCCCAGGTATACTCTAGCAGGATATGTTCTTCAAGCTGTGGGCTCCAGGGATGGATTCTTACATTGTAGTTACTGTCATGGCCGTAGCCCATGGTTGTGCCTGTAAGGTGTTTATCCAGGTTAGATTTTCAAAGTCCTTGCTACAATGCAGAGGAAAGTGCCTGACTCATCTGGGGTCGATCTAGGTGATCCTGTTTAATGCTGTGTCCCACCTACTGGGATACATGTCTCTGGTGGAGTGGTTATCCAAGTGAGCATCTCTTAGAGGGAGGGAAGCCTTAGTAACCTCTTGGGAAGGCATTAGGAGCTTCCCAGAGTTACTGCTGGATTTGCTTCCATGGGGACTGACAGAGCAGATCAGGTTTTTGACTCTGGCTAGTTTTGATGTGTTTTAAAGCATGAGCCTGTACCGGGAAGAGGATCTACTAGCTGTGTTAAGAGGAGCAATGTGCAGAGAAGGCTTAGGCTTCCATGAGCGGTAACCTGGCCGTACACTGACTCTGCAGTTCTGGTCCATCTGGTGTCCTTCATCTAGCTGTCCACTCATGAACTAGACTGAGGTGACTGGTGGTCCAGATCACCTAGCACTGCCCGTGTTTCCCCTTCCTGTCCCTCTCAGTCTGGTGTCTCGGATTTGGCCCTGCGTTGCCCACTCCTGCTGCATCTTGTCCAGCCGAGGGACAAAACACCCTGCTACCTCCCTGAAGATCAGGAAGAAAGGAAGTTACAGAGGCAGATTCCAGCACAGCCGGAGACTGAGATGTTGAGCTCAGAGGGAACAGTGATCACCAAGGCACATGCTGCCAGAAGCCCCAGGAGATCTGGACAAGAGGCACACTGGCCCAAGTGGTAGAAGTAAGTTAACTTCTCAGGCATCCTTAGTGGAGGGCTATTAGGAGGGGATGGAACGCAGGGATGGGGGAGGAGCCCTTCTGGACCAGGAGGCAGAGACTGAGAGGCAGATGGGCAAAGCAGAAGGTGAC